>JAOVVI020008810.1:0-13978 GCA_028571085.2 Nepenthes alata
TTCAGTAATCACTGGAGTGGGCCGTCAGGATCAAGTGAAATGCCAACTTCTTATGCTTTTCCTGCCATAGATCCTCATTACCCCAGCTGGGAGCAGCATTCCCCTTCTTTCTCAACAACCGGCAGCCGAATGGGTGGTGCAGAACAACCTTCAGTCCCATCTGTGATTCAAAGGTCATCTAGGACTAATGCTGATATACCAAGATCGGGATCTTTTGTGCATCCATTTCTTGTCGGCCAAAGGTAGGTCTCAAATATCAACTCACTCACTATTACAATTATCGTAGCGGGAATTTTACTCTCATTTTTATTACTATTCTTCTCTTTTCTTTTTTACGGGAAGAGATTGATATAGCTTAGAGGCGGATACTTGGCGCAACGGTGAAGTTGTTGCCGGATGACTTGGTGGTCGTGTGTTCGAATAGTAGAAACCTTCTCTTATATAAGGCAAACTAAGACAGAGTATAATAGATCCAAAGTGATCCAATTCTTTCTAACACCCTACGGTTAGCATGAGTTTCATGTAACAGGCTGCACTAAAAAGTTGATGGTGCTTACAAAGTCTGGCTGGTCTACCTCTCTAAGATTTCGTTTGCCTAGAAAAACAAAAGATTAGAATGGTTTTCTTTTTCCATATCTTGGGGAAAACAGGGAATAACTCATATAAAAATTTTTTTTACCCTATTACCCGAACAAATATCAAATTTTGCCTGCAAGCAGCGGCCCAGAATTGTTACAGGTGTCAATTCTCTTGAGCTTATTTAACAACGATCAATTTTTTTTTAATCTTCTTTCATTTCCAACCATCCTTACTTCCCGCGAAGTTTTTGGCTATTGTTGACTTAAAAGAAAGCGGATTAGAACTTGACCCCAAAATTTGCTAATGATGCAGTTCAAGTGCTAGAGCTGGGAGCTCTGTGACTTCATCCATGATTCCTCCATACCCGGGCAGTGCTGCCAGGGCTCGAGGCCGTGTACAAGCTCTCCAGGCGTATTTCCAACAACCCAGCAGTTCACCACCCATGCGTGCGCCAGAGGTTTCAGCCAGCCGAAGATCCAGCAGTCACAGAACCTCAACCCAAATGGGGCTGCTGGGCTCGTCATCTGATCAATCAGGCGGATTCTACATCTTCCCATCGGGAGCATCAAATCATAACTTTCCAGAAGCAGAGAATCCTGTGCCAGTTCGGTTTCACACGTGGGAGAGAGATCACTCTGCTTCCTTCCTGCCGAGCCAGATCGACAGAGATCCCAGTTGGGGAGGATTCCACCAGGCCGGAAGCGGCTCCAGCAGCCTCCGACAGCGGCATGTATCGGATCGGACACCATCTCAAAATCGGTAATAGACAGCCTTTGTTCTTTTGGTGAAAATCTTTTGAACGGCAAAATGTTTATGGACTGAAAAACCGAGAAAAACAATGTATGTTGTGAGGAACAATGCAGCAAATGTCGGTGTGTCCGCTAGGTTCCCACATGCCTCCGTGCTATTTAAGTGGGCCCCCTGCCTTCTCGGCCGCCACACTTGTTGGCGGTTTAGGTGGTGGATTAGCATCCTGTCATGTTTTATTATGGTTGAAGGTGTAAAAATAAGGATGCTTGAATGAATGGCATATGTCAGAAAACAGATTTGATGTGGTCTAGTTGGAAGTTTGAGAAGCGACTGATTGATCATTGGGGATTTTACGTGTGGGGGAGCATTTTGCATGAAAATAACAGGAAGTAATTTTGTCATATTACATGCCGTCTCTTGCGTCGTAGCCTTTCTTTCTGTAGAAGGGTAGGAATGGTGAGGGTTTGCACGAGGCAAGTAGTGAATTGTGGTGCCTAATATCCGTGGGGTATGTTATTTTACAATATGTTCAAGAGGTTCATATATAATTTTATAATATTATCATAATATTTTAGTTCTATTGAATAGTAAGACATTATATGTTTTTTGATAATGAATTGGCAATATAGTTTGTTGTTATATTTTTTACGTATTATATGATTTTTTTTTTTCTTGGGTAGATTGTTTAATGTTTATGGGATGGTAGGATGAGTTTCCTTGATGAATGTTGGGGAAGATTTCTTAAAATTTTCTCATTTAAAACAGGGCAAGATGAACAAATAAAAACATTCAGTCTCAATCCGAGTCCTGAACATTAACCCCATTAAATTATATACCGATTTCATATACTTACCATTAATTAATCCAAACTTTTCCCAAATTTAAACCACAGGCACCCTTATAAATTTCCATATTTCATCAACAACATTCATACCCAGAATCTTAGGCGCCAAAGTTAAACAAATCACAGGGAAGGTCAAAGTGCTATCGATCTGTGACTGGTCTACTGCCAGGCTCAAAAAGTCCAAATCAAATAGAGCGCTTCTAAGCATACAGCAACAATTAGTCACAAATCCAAAGTTAAAAACGTCCCAGTTGCCATCTGCTGCATATACATTCTCATCCATGGGAGAGCAACAACTCACCTGATCTATCAGTGGCGCTCCCTGGAATCCACGGAGCGACTTTGGTCAGATCTCACCTGCAATGAGCAACGATAATGGCCGACTCAAATTTCCAAAAATTTAAAACATTGATAGACTCGGATGAACCTTCATAGCAAATCTAAGAAACATGAACACTGATACTAGACACCACATGACAAGCTATTTTTCCTAAGTAGGACCGGATGCTAGACACGTAAATTAAAATTCATAATTTATTTAGAAGTTCCAGAAAAAAATAAAAAAAAACCAATATCCAAATGAGCCAAGTGACAGACATCAACAGGTTAAAATGCTGTGTTCTTAGTCAGAGAGAGAGACAGAGAGAGATACCGGGGAACAGGACTTGGAACCAACATGACTCGGGCTAATCTGTTTTCTACGAGGGGGCTGCATAAAACATCACAAGGAGGCACAATGCAACCAAAGCAATAGGAAAAAAAGATTTCATCAATTAACAACACATTATACTACTAGTGTGAACAGAAGTTGCTGCTCTCTATACTCACCGGAAGCACTGGGGATCTGGACCTCGAAGGAGATCTGCAAAAAGTACGACGAAAAGCTAGACAGACTTAGCATTTTTTTTTGCCAACCAAAGAACACGGTGGCAGCTAAATCAAAGGGTAACACGTTATACCATAAATTTTGGCAGCATAATGATTTCAACCTCACCATCAGTTATCCAGTCTTTTTCCTCGGCAGGCCATGGAAACTTAATACGAAACAATCAACAACAAAGGGCCCAGAGCCGAGGTATTTGTATCTAAAGCATATGACCCTTTTTCTTGATCAAATATCATTAGTAAAAGGCCTACTAAACCGGGGCTTAATCAAATACACGTTTTTTTCTGTTTCGTCCGTGATCTCCAGAGCCACTTAGCCATGAGAATCCAGCTCTAAAAGCGC
This sequence comes from Nepenthes alata, assembly GCA_028571085.2. Taxonomy (NCBI): domain Eukaryota; kingdom Viridiplantae; phylum Streptophyta; class Magnoliopsida; order Caryophyllales; family Nepenthaceae; genus Nepenthes; species Nepenthes alata. Next base: position 3,402 of record JAOVVI020008810.1, read on the forward strand.
CCTCCAACTCCGTTGTTCCAGTCTCCCACGCATGGGCATCAATCACCATGCACAAGAAATTAGAGGATATGGTACACCATTAGTTTCATCCAAAGGGTGCTCCTAAACAATACAGCATACCTCCACAACCAATGATAGGAAGGGCATATCTTCTTGAGCACCATGCCCCCACCAAGTTCCTAGATCCAATCCCCAGGCAGCCGCAAAAAGCCAGATCTAAAAGACACAGAAAAGCTTACACAAACAAGTTACGATAACCGGGCAATCTGATATGCTACCACCCCCTCCCTTCTCTCTCAAACCCATCGATCTTCCAAGCATATAATCAGTTAAAAGCACAGGAAAATTAACATAGAATTATTTCAAAAAGAACATAATTAACTGAACAACTCCCTCGGGAAACAAAAATTAAAACCACAACCTATTTATCTCCAAATCCCCAAAAAAATAAATGCAAAACACACTATTTTTTCCCTCTGTTCTCACCAGCATAGATCTTAAGAAATGAAAAGCTTTTCAGTGACTGCAGCAACCCCACCCCTCCTCAACCCGCAAAAAAACCCAGGAAAAAACAAAAAAACAAAAAAAAAAAGGAATGAAAAGGAAGGTAAAAGGAGGCTAATGGGAATGGGAATGGAAAATAAATAAATTAAGGTAAAAGGAGGCTAATGGGACTGGAAAACAAATAGATTAAAAATTCATCCATGTCTTAAAACTTAAATACACCCAATTAAAGTGGGAAAAATAAAATAAGTATAATAGGATATATCCCTGGAGATTCAAATACGCTTAAGGAGGGGGGTTAAATATGAATAAATTCACCTCGCCAGACATAACCCAAAATTTAATACTGGATCCATCTAAAGACATGGCCAACTGCATAACCATTGAGGAGCTAGTAGAGAGTCCAACAGTTTAAGAATATAGGACAAAGCAAAACCAAACCCATGGCTCACCGAGGGGCTTTTTCCAATATGAAATGTTTCCATTATACCAATCCTATTACAACACAAAGAAAGTTTATCGAGCAATATACCCTAAATTGCAAACAACCTCGGTTTTAAACATATAATTACGTTGCTGGTTTTTCATTATTTGTATTTCCGTCTAATGATACAAAAGGCAATGGCAAATTTGTTAATTTATCTGGTAAATATGGGTGCAATTTCAGTTGGTAGGCAGCTTCAACTGGCTTCTTCCCAACCAACCCCAGCCCCAACACACAGTAGCCAAACAGTAACAAATATCAGATAAATTTTGCTGTCTTCTAAGAGAAATGGTCAATTAATGTCACAGCAGCGTGTACCTTGACAGAGAGCGAACAGAAGACCTTGAAAGCGACTTCGAAGGAGATCTAGTGTAAGAACGACGTGAATATTTTGCTTCAGGGGACATGCTGCATCCACAGAACAATGTCAGTTCACATCCATGAAACTATAGTATGCACCACGATTCATTAAACGGAACAGCATCACCTGTAGTAATGACTCCGGCCATATCTATGGCCTAAACTGTGGCTTCTACTTCTCGATCTGAAAGGACTCCTAGAGGGGCTCCGAGAGTCATACTCCCTCACCTAGAAAAATGGAAAATAAAAAAAAAATGAGCAATAGCAGATGAAGTAAGCAAAAAGAAATGATTCCTTCAATTAACTAATTACAGCATACTCTTATGTAAGAGCGAGAAAATGCATTGCGAAATTCAGAATTATCCAATTTCCGGATCTACACCAAAGAAAAATTCAAAAGCAGCACATGAGAAGACCATTCCAACGGCATTCAAATGACCTAAAAATAGGATGATCAACAAAACAATAAATAGATTACATTAGAGGTGTCTTATGAACCCATAATGAGTGTTAAATACAGCCACTTACAGCTCGTTTCATATCCTCATAATGTGTATAATCCACAATGCCAGTCATGCCTGCCAGAAAGGATAACATAGCAAAATTATAACAATGATGGAGCACACAAATAAGAGGGCTGTGGGGAATGGAATGATGTATACATGTCCAAACTTCAGAAGACAGAAACAAATTAACTTCTGTTCTTTCTCTGAACATAAGCATTGTGAAGATATTGTTTCAGAATATGCACAGAAGGTAGTTTGTGAGAAAAGAAGGGTACAGCATTATGCTTAAAAGAACCAATCACAATTCACCACAATGAAACACCACATAGGAAAACTATTTGATGCTTGAAATTGTTTGTGGAAACAGAACGTAGCAATCCGTCCACACAAACTAACAATTAGTGGTTAAAAAAGAGTATATATAACAGATGTCTGGTTTCCTTAATAAAGCGACTCTTTAGCATAAAGAATTGAAAAAAAAAATCATTTTATTTATCATGGGTCTGCTTCTGATTTAAAGTCTTTTTTTTTCTCAAAATGTTCCCATCACAAACCTCATACTTGCTAACTCCTTTTAAGTGACATTATAAAATTATGAAAAAGGATAATGAATTCTTCCTTTGGATCCAGTTTCAAAACCACAAGCAATAGCTGATTTTAAACAGAGTAAATTGATAACTTCCCAAGCATATTGCAATAATACTGTCTTGCTGCTGAAAAGGAGTTCCTTTTGCTTGAGGATGATAGTTTCATATATTTATTGTCTACTTTGATGGTTAAGATCTTAAAAGAAACCACTCTAACCTTTGTCCCATGCCAACAGAAAATGTACTTATAAAACCACCTATATTAACAGAGATCATGAAAAAAAAGTAGCAATAATATATATATTAAACTTACCACCGCGATCACGGAAAACTTGGGCAAAACAGACATCACCAACCCGTCGCATATGATCCTGGTTGGCACATAAAGAGTGAATATACAATCAACAGGTCAAACCACTTTATGGTAACCTCCAGAAGCCAGCAAAAGAATTTTAACGTAAGGAGACAGCATCCAGAAACAAGAGATGCAATTTCTTTCTGTGTGCTTTAGAATATGCTCAGTGTCAAAAAAATTGGGGTTTTTTTCCTACAACGTGGAAAAGAATTTGTAGGCTAACCTACAATCAACAGGTCAAACCACTTGATGGTAACCTCCAGAAGCCAGCAAAAGAATTTTAACGTAAGGAGACAGCATCCAGAAACAAGAGATGCAAGTTCTTTTTGTGTGCTTTAGAATATGCTCAGTGTCAAAAAAAATGGGGTTTTTTCCCACAACGTGGAAAAGAATTTGTAGGCTAACCTTTAGGTCTTGCCATGAGGCAGAGGAAGGCAACCCAGTCACCAAGACTGCAAAGAGCAATGTAAGTTTTGTTTATAATCATGAAAAGCATTATACAAAGCGTGATGTGAAATAGCAAGACACACCGCGATAATCAGAGCGCCTGGAAACTTCACCGCGATAGCTGCTGCAGCTATAACTGCTATAGCGGTCTGACGATGAGTATGCTCTCCCGCCACGTGCAAATTCAACCTAAAATATTAAATCAGTAAGTGGAAGATAAAACAGGATAACAGATGAGGGTTTCTAATATTAAAAAGAAGAAATAGCAGCAGTAATGTACAAATTCCAAAGCTACTAACTCGCAAACGATGCCCATCAAAGTCATACCCATCCCGGCCACGAAGAGCATCTTCAGCATCACGCTCGTCTTCAAACTGCAATAAATGATAATGATGAGTTCAAAATGAGAAAAAACAGAGAATGAGAACCAACCCGAAAGTAGTAATAGTAATAGTGCATATACTTAGAACTATTAAATAACACTTTCCCTTGCTATTGAGCATAAGCAGTGGCACTCACCTCAACAAATGCATAACCTGGAGGCCTTGCTGGGATCTTCAAATCAATTTCAACAATTGGACCATACTGCATCGTCACCAAAATCAATTACTTCATCGTCAATCCAAGCAATCAGGACTCTAAAATTAACAACATGATAGGCAAAAGATGCAAATATATAACAGCTCAACCACTACAATCCACAGAACTGATGCCTAATCAAACCAATAACTGCACAGAACCATTCATTCTAAAAGAGATTTCCTTTCCTCTCGGCAATAACTCCACGAGTGAGGGGCAGCACCACCAGGTTACAGAACACCACCAGGTTAAATAGATTGCCTGCAGTAACATATTTGGGCCTCGATTTATTTTTTCAAAAACGAATTGAGTCGAGTGTTTTTATGCATACAGCATCAATTTGAAAACTTGAGCTCTTTCTTCTTTAAGAGCAATAAACCGAGTCTTTTTATTTCAGGGTAAAATGAATGAAAGACAGTAAGCCCTTACCTATCAGCTTCACTCATGAATCAACTTAGTGTCCATGCTTGCAAATGATAAAATCTTGCGAAAATAGAACAAGAGAAGACAGCACATGTAATTTTTTGGAGTAATGTCAGATTGGGTATACGAAACAATATTTTGTTTAGAAGAATACCAAAAGATAAAAGACATGAATGACAAAAGGTACACGTAATGGTGAGAAAAACATAACATTCCCTATTGAATCAATCGTCAACACATCAGGGATCTTTCAAGCACAAAAAGTGAAATTGATAACACTGACAACTGCATATGGTACACTGTGATCATCATGCTCCTGTAAAAATACGAAGGATGTACATATGTCTATCTGTCTATATGTATGTACATATGAATGAACCACACATAATTCTATGTGCATACTAAGAAGCATGGACATAGACACGGAAGACAAATACGATACAAACACATCATTGGTCTAAGAACTAGCACACAACACATTGGGGACGCTAACTAAAATTCATAGTTTATACATGTATATGAATACAAAGCATAAACAACTACATGTTACACAAAATATAAAACAAACACTTCATTTTATAGTTTCTAGTTGCTTCAATATGTTTAATATAAGCAAAAGTCATAAACATGCAATTTACGAAAGAAAAAGTTCACAACAAAAAAGAAAAAGATGGTGAGAACAAAAAAAAAATATGCATGGTTATGGTTTGTTACTCTTCATAGCAGAATAAAAAAAATGAAAGAATGAATCAATTAAATGCCTAACAATAATTTAGCGAACAAAAAGCTTGGACATAAGAAAGGGCTTAAAAACTCCTTTCCATCCAAAGAAAGAACGAGAAAGCTAAGGAAAATATTCAAACAACAATTCAACAACAAAATTAGAACATAAATATGATAACCCAAATCAACATCCAGAGAGCTAGTGCAAACACAAAAGTTCATAACAAAACAGAAGAAATAAAAACAGAGCAGCCATTATTGAAAGCACAAATGCGAGTAAAGTTATCATAAAAGAACAAACAGAAAGCTAGGCAAGTACAAATATCTATCCCACAAGTTTCCCTCACTGCAAGTCCATTCTTTTATTTGTCAGGCACTTCTCTATCTCCCTCTTGATCTCAATCTCTCGATTAATTGTAAATGAAAACTAATGGTATTCATTTCTCTTATCCCAGCCTTATGTTTTGATTTTTTTTTAATTACTAAGAAGCCTCAATACTTATTTAATTTTCATAAAAAGCTGAATTTTCTAGTTTTGAAAATCCAAAAATTAGCTCAACGTGTCTCAAGAATGCCCTTCAAATCCCCCCAACCATGTCCAAATTAACGAGAAAAAGTTCCAGCTGGTATAGAGCTCCACATTAGTTGGAGAGTGTTCAACACAAGTTGAAGAGTGCCCCATAGTGTCAAATGCCGAAAGGGACCCTGGAAAAGGTGTTTATGCTTCCTAGGTCATAAACACAGATCATCCAATTACAAAATAATAACACCCACCAAAACATTTACGAGCATACACAATATTTCATGGGCTTTTGGATCATCAAGAGACATAATGCTCAAAAATAGTTCTTAATAATAAACAAAAAGCGGCTTACAAGAACATACAACATTCCACCGACGTACTAATTATATAAGGCCAATAGACCAATTTCATGAAACTTGAATCTAAATTCCAAAAAAGGCATGTTGACACTGTAAAACTTCACTACGGTTTCATAATTTGTATTTTAAAAAGCCCTATAATCTTCATGTGATAGAAAACGTATACATCCAATATTTGAGGCTCCTTGATTCAAAATGAACAAAAAATATCATTTCAAGTGCGAAAAAAGTGGATGCTGTACCTTACCTACAAGAACAACCCCATATCCAAGACTCAATGATGCAAATACAAAATGGAGGGAATGAAATCACATATTTCAAGTTATACATGGAGGTACATTAATAGCACAAAAGGCAATATAAATCAAAATTCATGAAGCACAGCACAGCACATTGCATCAACTGATTTAATATCGAAACAAGCAACTCATAAAACCTTGTAAAACAGATCTTCCACTTCTCTCTCACGTGTATCACCAGGGAGATTGCCAACATATATGGTTCGATCTATGCGTCTTGACATTTTTCCTGATGAATATGGAAAAATATTGAATAGAAAATACATGAGGTAAAAAGATAAGCCCGCATTTATTTAAAAAAATAGTACATTTAAAGAACAATGGAAGGACCAGATAAAGACAATGATGCAGACCCACAGATGCACCTCAGGCATTTCCATTTCATTATCATTTACTTTTTTATGCATGTAATAGCTGCATTTGAATTTAACCCACAACCAAAAACAGACAAAAGATAAAGGAAACAGAAAGAACAAGAGTTTAGCTTAAACTCCTGATAGAGCATAACTTGCCTATATACACAAATTGTGTGAAATGGTTGCCAACCACCAAAACCAGAATGGCCTTTTATCAAAAATCATCCGGAAATCAAAAAATCATTGACTGAAATAGCATTCTTATACTGAACTTCTTGCAAAGTTTCAGCATTATTTCAAACTTTTATTTTGGTCAATCTTATAATAAACATGTACTTGCCCAAAAAAAAAAAAAAATGGTTATACTAAGCAAATTAATTAAAGTCACTTTTATGCTTCTTAGTTCAGAGTACCTCCAGCCAAATTGCAGCAGGTTGGCATCACATCACATCAACCCACATGATGCAAGAAATACTGATGTGCCGATGGGCACCTAGAATCCTATGTGAGCATGTTCAAACATCGGTAGAACTCAAATTTTGCTGAGAAAAAAATTAACACTTAACGAAAAGTACAGGAATCAATTGCTAATTTTACTGAGAAAAAAAAAATCTAGCAACCTAGTCCCCCCCTTAATTTCGAGAAGCCTGATTATGACCATCGGGCAAACAAATAATACTGTGAGTTCGGCTGCGATTTCCGACCGTTCGAAAACAACGAGCTCTTTGGCTCCCTAATTCAAAAACAGATTGAACTAGATAGCACTAGATAGCAAAACCGAACCAAAGATTAAATGAATAAATGTTCACATAAAACGAAATTACAGTAATAAATAAAAACAACCTGTAATCTCCATAAATTTCAATCTTCCATTATATTAAAAATAATAATAATAATAATAAATAACAACAACAACGCATTAAAAAGTTCAATGGATGATTTTTACGACGCAATACAAACCAAGTTCACAAATATTAGCACAATCTAAGCTTCAATTTCTAGTTTTAACTCAAAAAAAAAAAAGTAAACCCGAAAAAGAGACTATACCTCAATGAGCCTCGAGAAACAAGGTAGAGCAACAGAGAGCGAGAGAGGTGCACACTCGAGAAACGATGGAAGCGCGATAGGGTTACGTGTTATATCAACCTACGGTTTTACTCTGCGCCGTAGATCCTGCTCTGGGAGATGAAGTAATTGACATGTGGCGACATCCGGATATGTAAACAAAGAGAATCGACGTCCGTCACGAAACACTCACGGCATTTACTTTCCCATAACACCAATAATATATATATATATTTATTTATTTATTATTTTTATTAAAACTATTATTTATCATGTTCTCTTGTAATTTATTTTATATATAACATAAATTCTAATTTAATTTTCTATCTATAAATAATTATAAATAAATTATAAATTAACATAACATTTATTCTTATTGAATACAGTTTAAGATGAAACCGATCTGACCCACTAATTTATAGGATTTACAAATTAAAAATTTATGAAGGGAGATAAATTGTTCAAGCTATTAAATTTATATTAGAAATAAAATTAATTGAATGACTAAATGATTTAAATAGTCAAATGATTAAATTGTTAATAATATAAAAGATTAAGGTACCGAATGACTTGTTGATTAATAAATTTAAATGGTTAATTCTTATTAATAGTTACATAAATTAAATGATAAATGATTAAATCAAATTAATAGTTAATACACTCAATAGATAAATATTAAATTTAAATCTTATATAAACAGTTAGATTATTTAATTTTTAATTAATATGTAATCATATATTTTTAAAAATAAAACGTTAACTGACAATAAAATTATAAAACATCGATTTCCTTTAAACGAAAAGGAAAAATGTTTAAAAAAGTAAATATAGAGTACTAACCCTCTGTGCGTTTACAAAGCTCCCAAAATTTATAAAATTAAATCATTAATTTATCATTTTTTATCGTCACTCTGTCATTATCTTTTATTTTCTAATAAAATATTTTTATTTTGAGTGAATCCCATATTAGTATAAAATTTAGACTAAAAAGTTTATAAGTCTAATCTGACTCCAATTAAATAACTATTCAGATATAAGATACATATTAATTCTAATATTTTTATATACTTAATCATCAATTATTATAGTTATCTAAAATATTATGAAATATAAATTATGTTTATTCCATCCACTAAAATATTTGATATTGATAATAAATTATGATTATTTTAAAAAGATTTTTTTTTATAAATGGTATAATCTCTTCAAATTTTTTAAGACTTATCTCCTCCACCTAAAGAAAATGGAGTCAAAATAAAAATTATAATTAACAATGAAATATTTTAAATAAGTCTCTCAATTAGTCGTAAGAGAACCATGAAAATCAAAATAACTTGACATTAAGTAAATAAATATAAAATTATATCATCTTATCTATTTATTTAAATTATTAATTTATCATATGTTAATATTTTAGAAAAATATAATTATTCCTCATATTGAACTATCTCTAATTATTAATCATATAATTTAATTAAAATTTTAGTTTAATTAGGATTTAAATAAGGGAAGGTTTTATGTTTTTTTTTAAAAAAAAAATACCTAATATATTGTAGTTAATTTTATTTATTTTATTTAGTTGAAAGTAGAGTTGGGAACGGAAGAAATAGACGTTGGATTTCATGTTTAAACATCCACGTACGACGCTCGGATTCTTCAGGTTGGAAAGTGTGGTTTTGCATTTTCTTCCTCCTCCGCTACCTTCTTCTACCCTTTATAAAGCCAGCTTGCACCTATCGATCTCTTTACGTGTCTTATTTTCCTTTCTCTTTCCCTATCTCTTCATCTCTGCATTTCCGATCAGAAAAATGGTGGATTTAAAAGCACAATGGAGTCTGTCAGGGAATGGATCGTCGAGCACAAGCTTCAAACTGTTTATAATATGAACAGCTTATTACTCTCCCAAGGTTTCTAGTATCATCCAACGCTCTTCATTTGAATTTGACCAATCTATTTCGTATCCATGGAACTCGAGAACAGGATGTTTATGGCTTAGCGGAATAGCAGGACCTATCGCTCATAATTGGACGCAACCCACCATGAAAACCAGCGTTAAGCTCATTCATGCCAGGTGAGTACTTTTGTTATTCTGACTTAAAACCCTGGAGAGCAAAACGAATTCTTTTTTTTGTTTTTTTATACTAAATCTATTTCATTGATTCATAGATTAATCTCCCCAAAAACCGATTGGGGCTTAGTTCATAAAAGTAACTGTTCATTGTTTATTATTTACCCGTATGATTTGCAAATGGTTGTATGATAATTCTTTGAAGGAATGAAAAGCTGTGATAGTTAGGGATTTGGGCTGATTGGAAAAGGGAGTTCTCCCATTGGATGTACTGTATGACTCTAGAAACCAAGGGATTAGTTTGTATATGATATTTTGATTCTCTCGCTGCGATTGTTGTGTAATAAAGTTATACTATTCAAGAATTTACTTTGTTAATTGTAAACCATTTGGGTTTAGAATTTACTAGTCTTTTATGCAGTGGTAGATCCAGAATTTAGGTTTTGTTTTGCTAAGGGGAGATGTGGTGAAAGATAGAATAGAAGTGAAGGGGAAATAAGGAGATGAACATCTGATTTTCATATGTTTGATTGATTAGGAAGGAAAAGAAAGGAAAACATATTTCTCTTATTTGGTTAGCTGAATGGAAAGGTAGCGAAGTGAACTAAATATCCATTATCCTGTTTTTGATTTAAGTAATGGCAATTTTCTTTTGCTTTTCTTTCAAGCACCACCATTGGTGAGGAAATCAAATGATTAGCTTGGAAACAGATGGGCAATTCCATTTCAATTTGTTGCTATTTTACTCTAACCAAACATAGAAAACTCATTCCTTTCCTTACCATTCTTTTTCCTTACGATTCCTTCCACTTGTTGCCGATCTCTTCCATCCTACAGCAGGTGTTAGAGTCTGTCTTAGAGGGACAAACTAAGGACCCTTTTTCCCCATCCCAAACTCAATAGTCACTGTTCGCATGGAGGTTGGAAAATTGAGTTCTTG
>JAOVVI020008811.1:0-11956 GCA_028571085.2 Nepenthes alata
ACGCCAACTGATACGTCACTTCTCCGATCTTCTCTAAAATCTCAAACTGTTCAATATAATGTGGCCTCAACTTTCCTTTGACGCCAAATCTCGTGATTCCGTTCAACGGCGAAACCTTAAGGAACACAAAATCACTGACCTCGAATCGGAGCTCTGATCTTCTTCGGTCTACGTAACTCTTCTACCGACTCTGGGTAACCCTCAACTTATCAACAATAACCACAATCTTTTCCCATGTCTTTCTAATCACATCAGGCCCCATAAGTCGTTTATCTCTAGTCTCCTCCCAATGGATCGGAGATTGGCACTTACTACAATATAATGTCTCAAATGGAGCCATGACAATATTTACCTGGAAGCTATTGTTGTATGCGAACTCCGCCACCACTAGGTGATCACCCCAACATCCTTTAAACTCCATACTGAGGCTCAAAACATATCCTCCGAAATCTAAATAGTTCGCTCTGACTGACAATCGGTTTGGGGATGATACGCCGTACTAACTTCAGATTCGTTCCTAACTCTCGATGTAAACTCTCCAAAAATTTAGATGCTAGCACACCGTACAATCTAATAATCTTGCTGATATACAACTATGCTAGGCGATCACAGGAATATGTAGTCCAAATGGCTATAAAATGTGCAGATTTCATCAGCCGATCTACAATAACCCAAATTGCATCGTGATTCCTCGGGGTCCTAGGCAATCCAGAAATAAAGTCCATCAAAATATCCTCCCACTTTCAACTCTAGATAGCCCATGGATGCAACAATCCCGAAGGCTCTCTCCTCTTAGCCTTTAACTGCTGACAAATGAGATATCGCCCAACAAAAGAAACTATCTCTCTTTGTATGTTCCTCTACCAGAACATATTCTTCAAATCCTGGTATATTTTTTTGATCCCAAGATGGATAGTGTACTAGGTCCGATGTGTCTATTTCACGAACATTGAAATCAATCCGAGAATCCCTACCAAGATCACCAACAATGTCCATAAAAAATGGATCACTCACCCGCCCTTCCTTAGTCATCTGGAGGATCTCGAGCTATACCTGTAGGAAATATAGAATCATATGATTGCCCTTAACATAACATTGGATGTGACAATACTTTAGACAATCCAACATCTCTATCTGCTTTGTCTGCATCATCGTCACCAAATAAGTCCGACGACTTAGGGCATCTGCAACTACATTTGCCATCCCCAACCGATACTGGATCTCACAATCATAGTCCTTAAAGAACTCAATCCATTACTGCTGCCTCACATTCAACTCCTTATGTGAAAGCAGATACTTGAGGCATTTATGATCGGAGTACACCAAAAACTTCTCGCCGTATAAATAGTGCTTCCAAATCTTCAATACAAATACCACGGTGGCTAACTCCAAATCTTGGGTCAAGTAGTTCTTCTTGTGGGCCTTCAATTGTCAAGATCCATATGCAACCACCTTCTCGTTTTGTATTAAAACACATCCGACCCCAACCTTAGAAGTATCGCAATAAACCTCAAAACCACCAGAATCATCGAGAAGAGTCAGAATCGATGTTGAAGCCAACAGATCCTTTAACTTTTGGAAACTATGATCGCATTCCTTAGTCCATTCAATCTAGCTTCCTTCTTCGTTAACTGGGTAAGCGGCAATGCAATATGAGAGAAATTCTCTAGAAATCGACAATAGTAGTTGGCTATACCCAAAAAGTTATAGACCTCGATCATAGTCTTCAGTCGTTCCCAACTAATCACAACTTTGACCTTTTTCAGATCTACCGAGACACCTCCATTTGAAATGATGTGGCCCTAAAATACGACCTCCTCAAGCCAAAATCTGCATTTCTTCAACTTCGTGAATAATCGATGCTCCTTGAGGGTCTGGAGGACAATCCTCAAATGCTCCTTATGCTCCTTAATTTTGACCCTATCAATAAAGTATACAATAGACCCTTGGTTCTAAATCATGTATATTTATACATCATATCTATATATGCCCTTTTTGCATATCAATGGTAAACTATTTGTTATGGTCATATTATTTATTATGCCTTATTGATTTTTAACTAAGCTCCTACAATTTGTCATATTTTAGACTAGTATGGTTAGAATTATTTGAGATAGGTTAGATAGGTGGGTGTCCTTCAAAGGAATTTTATGCAGTGTGCTTGAATGGTTTTGTTAATGTAGAAGTTATATGAGTTATATTTGGATACAATTTGATAGATGTTGTATTGATTAGTATATACTATTTTGAATATGATATTATCCTAGTGGCCAATGGGCCATATCCTTGGTGACATACGGCAGAGGTATTTATTAAAAAACTAGGACACTCATAATAATTCACTTAGATCCTTTATAAAGAGTAGAAGTAAAAAATACGCAAATTTATAATATACATAAAGTATATATCTGTAGATAGATAAAAATTAATTTTTTTAAAATAATATCACTAAAACTAAATCTGAGATAATAAAAGTATAAATTTTAGTGATGAAAAAAATATTAAAAATTAATCAGTTTTTGAGTAAAACTTTTTATATTAACCAGTGAAAGTAATATAATATGAAAGTTAACTTATTATTTATGTAGTATAGACACATTTAATTATAATCGATTTACTTCCCACTCGTAATCTATCAAGGAACCTTTTGGATTTGCTTGTAACTATAGAACTAAATAGTTTTTGATCTTCTTATTAGATTTATTTCACTTGCTCATGAATCTCCTGCACACTATTAAAATTCAGTGTCCATGTCACAATTCTACAATGAAGGTGCGCAAATTGGAACAACCAATAAGTGATGGAAAAAAAGGTTGGGTGAGAAAATATTGACAATTTTATCTTAAGAGAACAATATGATTTTCTAATAATGAATCACTTTTGATATAAAATAATGAGAGGCCAAATGTTGCAACCATTTTTCTCTCTATCTTCTATAAAGAAAAGAGAGGTATTCATAGAAAGAGTTAAAATTACGTAAAAAATCTTGCACATTAAAGAGAGCCAGCACCCAATTACCCATGTGCTGCATGAGCGTGCATCAAATGAGAAGGTGCAATGTAACACGAGCACAACATGGATGTGAATTAAGCATAGGTATTCTTGAACTATGGTGTCAATGCATGTCAGATGTGTCCATTAGGTACAAACATTTTCTACCAACTACTCTTATGTGCGATATAGGCAACTATCAAGTGGGGATTTCTTGGGCAGATTATACTCATATACTACACAGGCATGGATTAACCGCGGTGTTTTGGATAAAACACTCTCATACGTTAAACAAGCATGTATTAGGTGTTGATATTCTAGCCAGAATGCAGTCATATAATAAAAAGGCATGAATTAGGCATAGGAGTTGAATGTTGGTCCTCAGATGAACCCAGTATATTAGTTTTTTTCGATAATTAAGCATTATTTAGACTATCTATTTTTTTAGTTATGAAATATACCAATATAAAATATTTTTAACATGTGTAAATTCCTTTTAAGTTTATTTCTAGCTTGTATATGATGATTGAATAGGTAAAAGAAGGTAGAGTTCAAATGGATGAATTTAGACCATATCTTAGGAATAGATATATAATGCTATTTTGGAGTCATTGATGCATTTTGTGCAGCATCACATTCGGGATTTTTGAGGTCATACTTATGGGTTCATTTTTTTACTATTAGAGTGGTGCAACGAAAGTATATTTTATTATCTTTGAATTTTTCAATATTAATATTAGATCATTTATTTGTTTAGTGGTTAAATATTTATTAGCGCACTGTTATTACATGAACTTGGCCTCTTACTTATGGTTATATTTTGGTGATTGATGTGGGTTGTGACATAAATTGCATCAGTGCATGTGACGACCTCACTTACCCTAACCGGAAATCAACATCGTTTTGACTACAAACGGCCATCAAACTAATACAAACCTGTATAAAATTCTTATACAACACAGTATATAACTACAACATATTACAACACAGGATCCAAAAAGTCACAACAAACAGGTGGCACCGACGTCATAACTTCAGCTATGATGTTGGCTCAGATAAGATCCCACTAGGTATCTAAGCAAATCATAAAAACTTGTGGAGGCATATACATCTATCAAATATAGTAAAAACTAAACTACACACACATAATCAACATTGTGGATGTTTTGGAAACCTAGGTTGGTTGTAATGGATGGAATGGATCTTTTGGCTTGGAAGGCCGGTTTGGTTGTAGGAAAGAGAGGAAACTATAGGTGGAATGGTTTTACCTGGTTGGCAGAGAAGGATGGGATGGTTTCCCGATATGGATTGGTAGCTCTGGGTGGTTTAGTCTGCGATTGGCAATGATGGACGATTGTGGGTAGGACTTTGTTGTTTGGCCGATATGGTTGTCTGCAGGTACTGCGGTTGCATTTTGGTATGTGGTGTGGGCTGGTTTGCTTCAGGCTTGATTTGTTCATTTTGCCGGTTTGGATTTAGCTCTCGTTCTTGAATGCCGGTATGCATCTTACCGGTTTGGTGTGACGAATGAGTATTTCTCCTGGTAGTTGAGGGCCATGTCTGCGGATGCTGGTTCAGTTATGAATCACCCTAACCGATTAGGTAGAAGGTAAGGGACAGGTCTAGATGATCGTATTTTAGCCGATTTTTTTCTTTTGTAATTTTCTCGATCTCATGATTTGCTTTATGGTGGTGCTCGGGGAATGCCTTAGCGTTTATGTTTTCTCTCTAAGTTGGTAAAATATTTAGAGTTAGAATATAATTTTTTTATACTTTCTTTTATTTTATTTTAATTTTAATTACTTATAAAAAAAAACTACATTAATATACAAATTCATCACAAAATATACAAAAGTACCCCACGAGTAACAAAATCATAAAATTTAAGTCCATTACATTATCCTCCAAGTCTTTATTCCTAACCGACTTCAATCCTTTATTCAACCTCATCGGATATAAGTTCGTACTCATTTGAAGGAAAGAAAATAGTAAGGAGTGAGCCAAATATTCAGTAAGTCACAGCATAATTTAGAACAGTAAGCAATATATACAAAATAAAGCAAAGGAAAGGGAAAAAGAACATAATATGAATGCATAAACTAAAGTGCGAATAAATATCTTTTCAGAATATATTTATCTTTCTCATTTTTTTTTGATTCTTTTTGGTTCTAGAACATATAGAAAATTTATTATCTTTGCGGTTTAGGACTAGTAGATCTTACCAACTAACGGTGTGATCGAAGAGGAAATGAATGTGTATGCTTTTACACATTGTAATGGACTACCCACGCAATTCAAACACCCTGTGGTGAGCAGTATACCTTTCGCCGGGTATATGAGCCCATAAAGCTTATGACACCATAATCCCTGTGGGCCAAAGAAAATCATCGTACTACCACAGTAATATTTTAAGGTATGCCAAAGAATACTACCATTTAAAATATAAATTCTTGGCTCAATTTCATGATTACTTATTCTTAGAAAAATTTTATACTCATTTATAATACTTTCTTCTATACTGAGAGAATGGTTCATCAAATTTATCATATCATGGAATTTCTTTCTTATACTCTTCATAATTGCATAATTTTTATGAGTTTAAATCTCCACATTACTTAAAATTACAAGCTAAAAAAGGACATTTTATCCCAAATTGTACAATAAAGTTTTGACCCCGTACAAGATTAGCGGATGCAGCATAAAATTAAATATTCAATATATGTAATGACTATTTATTTCTAGATACTTACAATAATAATGGGCATAAAGCAATAGATATGATAACGAGCAATAGTAAAAATGCATAATTTTTATAGTGACAAAGGAAAAACTCGATACCCATGGTAATCGAGTAAAATTCTCCGGGCTTCAACGACCAGGGAAGAATGCACTATGAAAATTAACTTATAGATCAGGTGGTAACGACGTGCTAGCTTAACCGACTTACTCCCGTCTTGTGATCCCTACCAAGGAACTGTTTGGATTTGTCCACGGTAATAGAATCGGACGCCTTCCGGTCTTCACGTCAATCTTTCCTCTCGAGCCACTTGAATTATCGAACAAGATTGGATCCCCTTTTTTAATGTACCAACGTCACCAACGAAAGTAGAATGATAGATATAATGGATTGATAAAGAGAAAGTGGTAAGAAAACCTGTTAGAACATGAAGCACAATATTATAGTTTCGATTTTTCCAAGTAGAGAAAGATTAATCGATTAAATGAGTGAAACAACTATTTCTCTCAAGGAAGCATGCTCCATAATGCTCAATAAAAAGTTAGGGCAAATGAAATATGGTCCATATATATAGAGGGCTCGATAAATAGGTTTAAAAAAATTGCCTGTTGTAATGCCGCTCAACCGCACCGAGGGTTTCACGAGAAACACTATGTACACTCAAGCGAGATAGAGGCGAACAACAAGCGGATAGGTTCTGGAATATGAACTCAAGTGCTTGGAGAGCACACGACAGGCGCATGGCTTTTGGAATGAAAGCTCGAGCGGATGGCGAGCTCTCGGTAGGTGCCGGGTTATGAGAATTGAGGCTCGAGCCAATATCAGGTGAGTGACAGGCGCTGTGTAGAAGATGATCTGAGAACGAACAGCCATGAAAATACTTTGAGGCAACACTTCAATGAACACAACCCGACATTGACACATGACTAAATATGGTCACAGAATATGCCAATAATAAAAATGACCCTAACAATCTTCCCATTTGGCAATTCTGTGACAAAACACAAAGTAAAAAATTATAAGTGAAGTACGGGTTCAGACACCACCGAGATAGAACCCGTATATATAAAAATTTATAACTAATCAGAAATAAAAATAATAAAATAAGTACATATAAAACTATTTACGAGAACTGATGTGTCGATACTATAACTGATGTGCCGATACTATAGCTGTGTTGCCTGGTCAAATATGATTAGTACAAACAGGCATAAAATAATATGATATAATAGGGCGGTAGAAATAGACAAAGAAGACAACATACATCAATAAAATAAATAAAGGCAAAGCAATACAAGATATAAAGTCAGCAAGAGAAATACAAGCATCACCAAAAAGAACCAGGAAACTCCCCCTCATAAAAATAACAATATCTCCCCCTAACAAAAATAATACCATCTCTCCCTTTTTGTCATGAAGTGCCAAAGAGAGGGGATCACTTAGTGTTGGAAGAATTGCCGGGGGTCTAAGAACCATAATGGCACCGCCTCCATCGGAGCTCATCCTATTGTGTAGCCAATCGGGCATCCAGACGATCAAAGCCAGCAAGCATATGGGACTGCATCTGAGATTGGGAAGCAATGATCCGCTCTCAAGATGAATAAAGATGCTTAAAGTGATTAGTAAGGTGGGAGATCTTGCCCATCAGAGCAGTGAAGGAAGAGGTGGAGTGCCGATGAAAAAAAAGACGGGCCGAGGCCGGAGGGGTCAGGAAAGGATGATGCAGAGCCAGATGGTCCATTCTCGGGCTGAGAGGGAGGCACTTTAGGGAGAGGCTCATCGAACGGCTCCTGGGGGTTCATAGCAAATTGACAAGAATGACACTTACTTTGAGCAAAGGTGGTGGAGGTGATGGGGTGAGCGAGTTGGAGATGAGGAAGATTAGAAAAGTGATGACCGAGACCAACAAGCAGACACTGAATGAGGCACCCATGGGAAAGATTATCATCTTTACGGGCGGTGAAGTGAGAGAGGATGTGAGAAAAAATGTGGGATGGAAAATCAATAGGTCACCCACTCGGAAGAGCATACAAAAGATCTTTGTCCATTGGGATTGTAGAAAAGTGAGAAACAGGAAAAATGTTCACGGGCATGATGCGGCTCACGACCAGGTGCCTTGGTGAGAGAAGGGAAGTCTTGAAAGAATGCTCATCCACTCGATGGGAGCACCATGAAGAAATGTAGTGACCACATGTGGGTGAGGGTTGGAGAATGGGGAGAAAGGATAGGCGGGGTTGGGCACCAGAGGAAGACCAAGAACCCATGCAATCACATCCGGAGTAAGTCAGATGTGTCCCCCCCGTACGTAGGTGGAGAAGGAAGTGGACGAAGACTCATGAATATTAGAATAGAACTCTTGAATAAGAACAAGAGAGGGAGAAATCAACCAGGTGAGGGACGGCTCCCAACGGCGGTCAGTGAAAACAAAAGAGATAGAGGGGTCGAGGGAGTCAAGGCATACTTCCCGTTCAAGAGAAAATTGTCGATGGGACATGTGGATAGTGAATAAGGCCTCAGCCTCTGTATTGATAAAACGATCGGGAGCGGAGAGCCCACTCGGCCAATTACGTTTGCCGATCAACTTTTGCGCGAAGGATTTTCTTGGGGCCGACATCTGAAATACACACACGAATGCGCAAGTTGATATAATGAGCAAGTAAAAGAAATTATCTATGCACACGATCCTCCCCCGCCCCATAGCGCTGAGATCTGCCCCTTTTTTGCACTATGTTGTGTGTGAGTGTGAAGGAAGGCAGAGCAGGCGGACGGCGCAGGGGGGCTATGCGCGAGACGGTGGATAACCAGCACCAGGGGTGACAATGGCGCATAGTCAGGCTGCTTGAAGGAGGCTAGGGACGGCATGAGCGACAAGGGGAGCAGGGCCAGGGCACGACTGAGATGACGGGAGCACAGGCCTAGGGAGGTGCCATCGGTGTCGTGAGAGCCCAAGACAGGGGCGGCAACGGATTGAAGGCTATCTTGCCAGATCCACACACAAACTGTTGGATCTGGGGCTAAATTGGAGGAAATCGTGTAAGCTGGCCGAAAGGGGAGGAACTCATGGTGAGATTATGCAAAAATAAAGGGAGAAGGCTGGCTCTGCCAATAATGGCAGAACGAAGCGCACAGGGAGAAAATTGACGAAGAAGGAGAGACATACCTGGAGAGACGCTCACAATGGAGGAGGGAAACGTTGGATCTAATGGTGAGTGTGAGAGAGAGGTGTAGCCAGAGAGAGGAAAGTGTTCGAGCAAAGAGAGAGTGGAACAAGGGTTTGGGCTATGCACACTGCTCGCTAGAAGATAAAGGGGAGCAGCGTGCGCTTGAGCGCAAGGGGGGCCAGTGCACAAAGTGCGCGCGCCATTTTTTTTCTGGGTATGGTTCTTAAAACCATAATAAAAGTCCACAAAAATTTCTCATTTAATGAAAAATTCAACCCAAAATTAAATTTGCCACTTTCTCCCCTTTTTTTTGTTTTTTTTAAAAACATCATTCTTTGGATGGCGAACAAACACCGATAGCTATTCTCAAAAATTCAAAATGCAGACTATGTAAGGGTTTGGTGAGGATGTCAGCTAGTTGATTGTCGGTTGGAGTATGTTCAAGAGAAATGACTCGAGTTTCCACGAGCTCACAAATGAAATGATGCCCAATATCAATGTGTGTGGTACGAGAGTGTTGGACCAGATTTTTAGAAATATTTATGGCGCTGGTATTGTCACAATAGATGAGTATAGTATCCTGGACAATGCCGTAATCAAGAAGCATTTGGTTCACCCATAGGAGTTGCGTGAAACAACTTCCCGCAACAATGTATTCGGCTTTTGCAGTGGATAATGAGATAGAATTTTTTTTCTTACTCATCTAAGTCATAAGGTTAGAGCCAACATAGAAACACCCACCTGAGGTGCTCTTTCGATGATCAACATTATTAGCCCAATCGACACCAGAATAGCCGGCCAAGGAAAAATTTGATTCATTAGATTAGAAAATCCCATAATCAGACGTCTCATTGATGTAACAAATGATACGCTTAACAACACTTTAATGAGATTCTTTTGGATCGGATTGATATCGAGCACAACAACGACACTAAATATAATATTGGGTTGGCTAGCAATCAAATAGAGGAGACTACCGATCATACTTCTATAGAGAGTTGGATTGACTCTCTTTCCCATAGGATCATGATCCAATTTTGAAGCATTATCAAGATTGAAGCATTTGGCAAGGTCCTTCGCATATTTGGCTTGGGAAATAAAAGAACTGTGAGAAAGTTGCCTAATTTGTAAGCCAATGAAATATGTAAGTTCTCCGACCATACTCATTTCGAATTCTAAGACCATGCAGTTAGCAAAAGAATGAGCATGGGAGTCAACTGTAGCACCAAAAATAATGTCATCAATATAAATTTGGGCTACCAATATACTTTTTTCTATCATTTTGACGAATAATGTCTTATCAACACTTCCCCTAACAAAACCATGATACTAAGGTATAAGGTGAGACACTCGTACCAAGCTATGGGAGCTTTCTTAAGTTCGTATAGGGCCTTTTTTAGTTTGTACACATGATCTGGAAAGGCAGTATTCACAAAATCCTTTGGTTGCTCTACATTGATTTTCTCTTGAATGAGACCATTGAGGAATACACTTTTTACATCCATTTGATACAGTTTGAATCCCATGGTATAAGCAATAGAAAAAAGAATACAGATAGATTTGAGATGAGCCATAGGAGCAAAAGTCTCGTCATGGTCGTGCCTTCCACTTGTGTATATCCTTGAGTAACAATGCCAGCTTTATTTCGGGTGATATTCCCATTTTCATCGGTTTTATTTTTGAAGATTTATTCGGTATGTTTGTATGTGTAGGTTGGCGAACCTGGGACCAAACATTATTTCTCACAAATTGATTTAATTCCTCATGCATGGTATTTGTCCAGCACTCATCGGATAAGGCATCTTCAACCCTTTTAGGTTCGATGTGAGAAGCATAATAGGTATAGACGAGTTGGTTTAAAACATGGTGACGCAACCTCATACCTTCACTCAAATCACCTAACATAAGGTCTTTAGGATGATGTAGCTAAACTCTATCAGAAAGTTCCTTGCAGGAATAGAATTTGGAGTTGCTTGCACAATATCAGGAAATGTTGGGTCAAGTAAAGATTCCACATGATCATCCTCTTTACCAGAACAATCATGGCTTTCAGGATGTTCAAGATATCATTCACAACAACATTTATCGATTCCATAACCGTTTGAGTACGTAAATTGTAGATCCGATAGGCTCGACTAGTTAGGGAATATCCCAAGAATATTTCTTTGTCACTTTTTGAGTCAAACTTGCATAAGTTTTCCCTATCTCGTAAAATAAGGCATTGACTACCGAAGATATGGAAATACTTAACATTCGGTTTCTTTCCTTTCCAAAGTTCATATGGGGTTATTTCTGTTTCGGATCTTAGGTAGACCCGATTGATTATGTGACAAGCTATACTCACGGCCTCGCCCCAAAAGTGCATGGCAACATTCTTACCTTACATCATAGTTCTGGCCATTTCTTAAATGACCCGATTCTTACGTTCAATAATGTCATTTTGTTGAGGGGTGATGGGGGATGAGAATTCATGATGAATTCCTTCTTCATTACAAAAATTTTCAAAGTGAGAATTTTTAAATTCCTTTCCATGATCACTATGGATTCTAATGATAGAGGTTCCTTTTTTATTTGTGAGTTTTTTACATAAAATTTTTACATGATCAAACATGTCAGATTTTTCTTGAATAAGATCTATCCAAGAATACCTAGAGAAATCATGAACAACTACTAATATGTACTTTTTTTCTCCTAGACTTTCAGGTCTAGTAGGCCCCATGAGGTCCATATGAATTAGTTCAAGGGGTTGCAATGTGTGGATATCACTATGGGTTGAGTGACATGTTCTAATTTGTTTTTCTAATTGACAAGGGCTACACACATGATACTCGACTTTTGGTAGTTTAAGGAGCCCTTCAACACAGCTTTTCTTTAAAATTTTTGATAGGCTTTTAAAATTTAAATAGCCAAGGCGGTAATGCCACAATTCTATAGTATCAATTTTAGCTGAGTTGCATCCAAGAATGTGGGTTGGCTTAATACCATAGAGATTGCCAGGAGTTCTCTTTCCCGCCAATATAATTGAGCCATTTATGTCGTAGATAGAATATTTATCTTGAAAATAATC
>JAOVVI020008812.1:0-13977 GCA_028571085.2 Nepenthes alata
ACCCTCTAGGTCCACGGTCGTATTTTTGGGCCTAGGTGCCTGGACCTATCAATAACACATAATAATAATAATAATAATAATAAAAATAAAAAAATCTAATAATAATTATAAAATATAATAATAATAATAATTATAAAATGTAATAATAGTAATAAAATATAATAATAAAATGTAATAATAAAAATATAAAATAATAAAAATAAAAATAATTATTATAATTATAAATAATACTAATAATTATAAATAATAATAATAAAATATAATAATAATTGTTATTACAAAATATAATAATAATAATAATAATAATAATTATAAAGTATAATAATAATAATAATAATAATAATAGTGAGAATAGATATTTTTATAAATGTGAAAATAAATATTCTACGAGAATATTTTAGGGTATAAAATTTAATGTTGAAAGTATAAAATTAAAATTTGATATTAGGATTTTAAATACCAAAAATGATATTTAATATTGGCTTAAATTTTAGATTTTTTGGATTTTATCGTGATTTAAGGTATCAAAAATTATTAATTTTAGGATAATTTGGACGAATTGTAAGATCATTTTAGGGTATTATATACCGGATAAGATCAGATTTAATTTTAGTTTTTCTAAAAATCATCTCAAACTAGTTTAGCTAATATTTTAATGTGTGGACCGAATTGGGGTGGTCTGACGGACGATGTGGTGGGCCAAAATTGCGTAGAAGTAGAAACGAACGTTTTTAGGGGTGGAGTTTGGCATGGCGTGGCCCGAGAATAATAATATAGCCTAAATTCTCTCCTTCTGCGGCTGTCGTCGACGTATCCAGACACAGGGAACGAACCTGCGCTTTGGGAGCTCACTTCGAAAGGAACTGTCATTAAAATCGCTGCCGACACATAGTTCTCTCGTCGGCCGAACTGGGTCGCCCTTAGCTAAGTGCGTGATTGCAAAATCAATTTTCAAAGTGGCCTTTCATCTACTTTCTTTTTATTCGATAATGAGATTGGTATGTCGTGTGTTGCGACAGCTTCGTTTTCCCTCCCTTACAGTATTGATGTAAGTAAATGCATATTTGTCCCATTAGCTGGGCAAATTAATCAGGTTGCAATGATTTCGTTGTCTGATGCTATGCATAAATCATGTTATAGCTACGCGGATTTCTCGGTTGCTATATTTTTTGGTAATTCTGAACCTATATATGTTACGTTTCGTTGCCCCTTTTTAATGTGGTATCTGATTTTACCTATCTTTTTGCCTTTTTTAATGTAGTAACTTTTTTACTACTTATGGTCTCTTTGATTTTCTGCTACACAATGATTTGAAAGATGAATTTTTCTTCGATTCCATTGATGAGGTAGTTGGTGCAGGCTGGAGTCTTCCAAGGAAACTGCATAAGTAGGGTTGAGAGAGTTATGAAGTTGTGGATTTAATTGGTACCAGAAGAATGCCGGGCATACCACTTGTGGCTCGGGAAACTACGTATGCTTTCCTTTGGACTACATGCTCTCCCTTCTCTCGTCTGTTATAACACAGAAATGTATTTTGCATAGTTTTCATGGTCAATTTTGATACACTTACATATATTGGGTTTTGCGGGAGAAATATCTTTATGGAGAGTATATAGTTAAATAATTAATGACACCTACATATATGGTGGGGTATATATTTATCTGTTCTATGTATATTTCTGCATATGTTTCTCTAAATAGTCATAATTTTCCCCAAAATATACAGAATACGTGAACCATATCACCTCAGAACATATAGTCTATATTTATTTTTTTCCCTATAGTACCTCATAGAAATTGATACACTAAGCCCATCACCTAATTATTCCGAATGAATTAATAGTTCTTAATGGTGTTGGGAGTAAAACGGTATTCATGAAATCCATTTTAGTAATTCTATATAGAACATTGGCAAATCAAAATAATGATTAAGAGAGTCCTAAAAATAGTAGAGTTCATTAAATTGGATTAAAATTCAAGGAATTGGAGAAACTGATGATGATGTGATGCATAGGATAAATGCAAGCAGGTTAAAGTAGAGAAATGCATTGGAAGTATTTTGGGATTAGAAAATGTCCACTGGAGTTGAAAGGAAATTCTATAGGACAACTGCTAGATTGATTCTGCTTTATAGATAAGAATCCTACAAACGTCCTGAAAAAGTTGTGTTGCAGAGATATGAAGCTTAGGGTGGATTAGTGGAGCTACTTTAGAGGATAAGGTAAGATATGAATCCCCAAAATGTTGGCCAAACGAAGTGTTAGTAAGAAATGGTGATTTTATGGAGATTGGAGGCAAGAAGAAAATGAGTTGTAGGCCTAAATAACCTTGGAGTGAGGTGACCAAAAGGATATAAAATTGCTTCTACCTTGGAAGTATGTTGCACAAAATGGTGTGAAAATGATAAAAATGTTTTCACACATTCGACCCCCCATGTGGCATTTGTTGATTTTGATGTTGGCCCTTTTTTTTTTTCACTTAAGCACAATAAGAGTCCATTTGAACTGCCACTATATTTGCATATGGAAATGTCATTGGGCATGGCTAAGGGATACACATTGCTGATGGGCATTATAGATGGAGAAGGATTCTTGTATTTGCCCAGGTCTTGTGGTCACTCCTTTACTCCTTTGGGGATAGAGGTGCCTGGATTGTAAAGGATGACCAGTAAACAGGCCCAAAATTTTCAGTTACTTTAATTATTAAATTGGTTTAGCATTGACGTTTTCTTTTCTTTTTATACTTTTGCTTTTTTTTCGGCAAATAAGAATATTTGAAGAGAAGGAAAAAAAATCGAAAGGAAAGCACTTCTTTAGTTTTTAAATATATGAAATTTAATAGCAAAATTGACATGAGGAAAGTACCATTGAAAATATCACCTATTTGAGAATTTTATCTTCCACTTAGAGGAAAGTTGTGGAAAAACTTTGGGCCTATCCTGATGCCTATCTCATCCAAAAGATGCATTTACACTCCGAGGTTTTCTCCTTTGTCTCCTTCTCACTCTCTCTCTCTAGTCAGTCTCTCCTCACTTTGTCTTCTATTTCTTTTTTGGCAAATTGCTAGCAAGCTGACTGTGGGAATTTGTGTTGCTTTGTCCAAACTTTTGTTTGATTGTGGGCTGATTTGGTGACATGTGTTGATTATGATCTGAATTGTTAAAGTAAGATTGGTTAATGAAGGCAGATTATTTTGCTGCGCAAAGTACATGAGCTTGAGTTGAATTGCATTTAACTGAGACATAGATGGTGAAGGGATATAAATGGTGGTTGGTTGGTTCGGGTGCTACTGAGTACTGATAAAATAAGAGGAAAATGAGGGGATTTGTTGTTAGATTTGGTCATACTTTAAACCTTAGATATGCATGTAAACTATGTGAATGAGGTAATGAGAGTATTATGAAATTGTGTTGCTTATGCATTCAATTTGATATCCTTGTTCTTCTTCAAATTCAAATTTTTATCTTTGATAATAAATAAATAAATAAATTCGAATGCAAAAGCAAAGATCAGATACAAAGATGAGATGGTGCCTTGGTAAAAAAATGGAATGTTTTAGAACAATGATTTTGTCAATGAAATTGCCTACAAAATTGTATATAACTATATAAGAATCCCTCTGGGATAGAGGTGCCTGGGTTGTCTCAAATGATCATGCTAATGTAAAAAAGCCTTAACTTTTGTTTAATATAAATGGAAAATTTCTCCTTTTAACCTAAGAAAGCTTTCCACAAATCCCGATTCAGTGAGCATTGTCACAAAAACATTCATGCATTACATGTCAAGCTCCTATTGACATGGGAACAGAACTTCAATCATGATGTCCAGTGACAGAAGCTGACAGCGAGCATTCTATTGATCAAAGATCTATGCTTGGGAAGCTTATTGGGATAAATGAAGTCTGTATTTTTTAGATTAGTGAACTGTTTAGTGTAGAACTTTTCTTTTTCTTTTATCATTTTTAGAACTATGAATAATAGTTTTATTATTATATCGCCTACAAGCCCAAGCCCAAAAGTTTCAAAGCCAATCTAAAAGCCTGAGAATGAAAAAGCATTTTCCTGCTTGTCAAAAACATCTTGTTCCATTCTTTTCACAAGTTGAAAAGTAATTTCGTGTGTCATATTGGGAGCTGTTGTTGAATAAAAAATGCTATATGTCAGTTGATGGTGATTCCCAGATGGTCTTTTTCGTTATTATGGTACATTAGTACTGGGTATTTCTTGTGTTCTTTCCATAACTAGTTGAAGAATAACTTATGCATACTTCGAACAAGTTGCTGATATTATTTCTGATTTGTGGTAAATTCTTGAGTCTTATATTCTTTAAGTAATTTCTCTCTGTCTCTCTCTCTTATTAATGTTGAAAAGGATTTGCTGTGTTAACACCTTAAGTGACAAATTGCCATGTAAAAGAAGAATCATTTATGGTTGTTGGGTTCTCCCTGGGAACAACATTCCATGAAATTATGCAGTTATTGGCCATCAAAGCAGTTGGTTTCTTCTTATGGATGATACATTCCTTGTTATTGCAGCCAATCTAGAAGTGTAGATCAGATGTGCCGTCAAGGATCTCTGGTGCATTTGTCTGTTGAGGAGGAAATTGCTGCTGAGGAGAGCCTATCAATTTACTGCAAGCCTGTGGAACTTTATAACATTCTTCAACGCCGAGCTGTACGAAATGTATGCCTCTAGTGCCAGCTTATCTTTTGATCTATTGTTGTCCAAAAGGTTGGAGATTTGGATTAGACTATTGATATGCATTTCTCTGGTTCCCTACATTGCTCTCAATTTGATACATCTATCTCTTGAAAAACTTTGCTTTGCTTCAAAATTTCTGAATGCGTAGTAAATACTCTGCTGCTGGTGGCAGTAAACTGCAGGCTTGTTCAATATAATCTTAATAAATGCTATTTGGATTTTTAATATGTGTTGCTAACATAGTTGATATTATTTTATGCTTCCCTCCACGCAGGGATGGGGTCTTGGAAAGCACACTGGAGATAATCCATGTTAACCCTCCCCCAGAACACCAAAAAAACTTAGAAAAAAAGCGATCAATTATCTTATACAGTTTTGTTTCTGTTTGTGGCCAATTTACATACCAATAGACTGATGACATTGCCAAGCCTGTACTCCCAATTCTCCTCTCTAATAACAAGAAAAATAAGAAAGATTCAGGATAAAGTATTCATAGTGTTTGTATTTATTTTTCTATTCCGTTTGCCTTTCTAACTGGACAATTTATGATGCAGCCATTATTTCTTCAACGATGTTTGCATTACAAAATACAGGCGAAGCATCACAGAAGGTACAATTTTCTATCAATAGATTCTTTATCTGTTGTGAACAATATGTTGGTAATATATGCTGTATTTTCCTATTATCGCATAGTGTCACTCAAACATAATAGTCATAATGTTGACGAATCATTTGGTGGATTTTCTACAATTTGTTTTGGACCTTGATAGGATTCATTGAATTGAGTTGCTTTTGCAGTCTGAACTAATCCTGGGTGATTTGTAGGATACAAATGGCAGTTTCTTTATCGGGTACACTCAATGATGGATTGGAAGTCCAGAGCCTGTTTCCTCTGCACATCATGTTGGCAAGAATGGTTTTTGATGTTCATGCTACAGAGGTAGTATTTTGAACTTAATCAATTGCAATTTGTTGATTAAGTGATACTGACCACAACTGTGCATGCCTTATGCTCATGAGTCATGCACCCAATCTGACTCTTGCTGATTGTATAAATTGAGAGTGGTACTGGGACACTAATTTAAGTTCAAATACAATCTCAGAGACAAATATTCTATATTGACCCAAAAATGTTAAAGGTTTCACTGCTAAACAGTTAATTAACATGGGGTACAATATGTTATTCTGCTGTCATTTTAATTCTGTTGGCAGTAGTATTCTGCAGTTTATCGCCTGACTAGAGAACGTGTCCTGACTACTACTTGCGTAGCAGAGGGAGTAAAACTAGTCCAAGTGAAGTTTCTTCTTCCTGAGATGAATAGACTAGCAGCAGAGGCAAAATCTGGCTCAACTTTCATCTTGCTTATTAGCTATGGTACACCTTTACACGCATAAACTGATTGATTTGAGCATCGTGTAGGTTTCTCATTCTCACACTTGGTAACATATTTTTGTTCTTGCAGCTAAGACAAATTTGTTGTGTCAGTTGGATACAACCAAGGACCATTTGGATAATTCATCTTTTTCATGTAAGATGTTTTGCTTATATGATTAAAGTTCAACCCTTATACACGATACCATATAAATTAAAAATAGAATCATAAAACTGCAAAAGAAATCACCAATTCATGAACCATTATGTTAGTAGTACAGTTTCTGACTGGTGATATTTTTTTACTGTGTCCAAATCTAGATTTTAAAATTTTCTCGAATGAGAGGGGGACAGTTTAAAGCAGTTTAAGGTTGTTTTGATCTGGCAATTATGGGATAGCTAGTCTGAATCTGTTTCTTGTGCAAGATACTACCTAATTTGTGCACGTGGATGAGCTTGGTTCAGTTTACATTCTCCTCATTGTATCAACAATTGCAGCCTATGTTTATGGATTGGATCAGTGGTGCAATTATATAGAGGAGTTCCTTTGTAGTCCTCAGTTGAAGAAGTAATGAAGGGAAGGAGCATTAGAAAACTGTTGGTTAAGGTTTTTTGGAAATTACATGTATTTTCCCTTTGTATATTCAAACTTTAAACGTTATACATTTCGGGGAATAGTTTATTATTCTAAGGTTGAATCTGGGAATCAGTTAGTGGGTAGTTTTTGTAACCTTTTAATGGTTAATCTTGCCAATCCGTCTACCTAACATTATGGAGGGCGCAGCTTTACATCTTTTCACAAGATGTCTCTAGTAAAATTAAGGAAATGAGACATGTACATTTTGGAGGAAGAAACCCTAGAGAGAACAAGGAGAAGCGCCACAAGTGAAATCATGAAGATGAAAAATGCATGCCTTCAAGAATCAAAACCAAAGTAGTGCTGGTTAAGGGATCATCACAGTTGTCCACCTCATTTTATTCTCAACAGTTGGATGAGATCAAGTGGGTAGATAGATCAGATTTCCGCAAAAAGGCATTAGAAGGCATGGTGTCAAAGCAGTTAGCACAGAATAAGGGCGCGTCGAGCCTTCTAGGTGGGGTGAAGAGCACTGTTGGATCATGAAAGGGTGGATCGTGGTTTTGTTTCACATAAGGTGAGGCACATCTCACGTGATCAAATTTAGAAGCAGCCAACAAGTCTTTAGCAGGAGCATGTGGGAAGGCAGGCGAGGGATGATGCATCATTGCTTTAGCTATTCTCTAGTAGTTGTAATAAATACCAAGTTGTTATGAGAATATTTGTTTAGTTAGAAAATAATATTAGAGCTTAATTAGAGAACTTCCTTGTAAGATATGAATGTAATAGAAAAAAAGGGAGGAAATGAAATACCTTTGAGTGGCTTTCTTTGGAGATATCTTTCCTTCTCGAATTGGAAACTCTATCCATCTTCCATTTTTCTGAAATTTTCATATTTATCTCACTCCCATTCTATTCTTCTACACTTGAAGAAGTCGAGCATAGTGAGATTAATTTGGTTCTTACACAAGATAGGTTTTCTCTATGCATTGAAGTGTTTGTTGTTTGGCCTACCTTGGTTGTCAACAACTCAACAAATGTAGTTGACATGGAGAGAGGCCATCTTATTTGATTTTATTTGTTTTTATATTTTGTAATATCTTGAGAATTCTTGAAAACTTATTATTTTGGTAGTCCCTAGGATATTTAAAAAATGTTATATTTTAATTTATTATTTTTTTATTTTAGGTCATTATTAATTAGAAAATTATGTTTTTTTTCAAATTAGTTTAGGAGTAAGGTATCTCTACATAAGAATCCTAATTTTATTATTAAAAATCATTGATGAATTGATTTGATCTCGAGAGATTGTATTTCTCCTTCATTACCCCAGTAATCTCTACTTCCATTTTTTCAATTCTCCTCACCTTCTCCCCCCTCTTCACCCTTTCAGTTCTTCTTCCCTTTCCTATTTCCATTTCCCTGCATCAGTAATTTTTGGAGAAGAGAATGCAGGGATTCTTGGTTCACTAAATCTTAGGCAAGCATAATGCCAATAGTGATATTCCAACTTTCAGGTGGAGTACAGAATTTAGGTTCTGGCCATTTCGGGTAACAATCTGGCTGGCCCCGTCTAATTTTTTTTGGTTTAGAAAATTGAGGCTAGCATTGTGATGGGCTCCTGTATGAGCTGGATTCAATTGATACTTTCCCCATCTTACCTATGAAAAAAGGCTTCATTTTGTCAGTATCCCCAAAAAAGGCAGTGCATTGTGCATTTGTTCAAGTGACAACAAAATACTTATCGGGAATACATGAAAGTATATCTGTTATGCATGTTAAGGGGCTATTTGGTGAAGCCATTATTGGCATTGGTTGATGCAATTCAGTTACTGAGGATATTCAGTTGATCCATTTGGTGGATGGATAATGCATTCGGTTTAATGGTAGCCCATGAAAGATTGTGAAGCAATAATATCTCAATGGAAATTGTAAAACACTTTTATGTTGACTTGATGACAAGAGGAAATACATTGAATCAAAGACTAATGTATTTGAATGCTGTTGATGTTATCTCAAAAACTCACACCTTTAATTAACTAAGTAGTACAATCCATGGATCTACTTTAAGATATGAAGGTGGTTGACTGTAGGCATTCTAGCAAGCACGCTAGTCCAGTGTTAGCAAATAACAGCTGGTCAAGTGGTGGATTGGTGTTTGAGAGTTTGATCGAGTTCCTTTTGTCTCTTTGGAATTTAAATTAGAGTGATTCCATTGCTTATACTCTTTTGACCAATAGTGAAAACTACCATTGTCTTGTTGCCCGAGGACATAGTTCTTATCCCAAAAGTGGACCTCATAAATTTTGTATATCATGTGTTTGAATATTTGTCATAATTCTGCTGTTACTGATAACACTATTACCTTCCATGGAAAAGGGTTGGTTGATGAGTTTTAGTTTGATGTAAAATTAGTAGTGGGCTGAGTGTGGGTGTAATTAAGGGTTATGGTTTAATTATTTTCAGTAGTTATATGGTGAGGATAGTGTAGAGAATGAAAAGGCTTGGCATGTTTATGAAATCTGTCCAATTATGTGCAGGGGTTCATATTTTTGAGGATGTCACAAAAAGGAATGGTCACCGTATGAAGAGTAAGGAGTAAGAGAGTAATTGAATAATATTTTACTCAGTCAGGTGGCTGATAATAATCAGGGAAGCGAAGGTAGTTATGGTGTCTTAGTACTGACATTGAAACATTTCCAAGCTAGATGTATAACTTGTGTGGTTAGATGAGGATATGATAAAAACAAGGTGATGATTGAATAGACCTTCTAGACAATTTGGGTTTAAATTTGTTGTTAAAACCTATTCCAAAATAAGAATGTGCATTTTTATGAGGACGTATGCAAGAAAAACTTGTATTCTATAAGGAGAAAAGGGATATCTAACTTCTATAGTTTAGCAGTGGACTCCCCTGTCAAGATCCAATGAGATAGATTGTTTCATACTATAGTATCAAGATGAGTTTATTTTGCTTTTGATTATTTCCTCCTGTAAGTTTTCTTTTTTTTTTGAGTTAACGATTTGAACACTTTGGTAGCAGTTTTTGGAAAGTACTCTAAAATGTTAATTTACAAGAAGTCATGGAGGCAAACAAGGTTATAAATAACATAAAACAATGGCAAAAACCACTGAAGGTGAGTACAACTAGTCACAACCATTTAGGAGATTGGGCCTTATAGTGAATTCAGACGCATGAACTGCACTGTCATATTCTCTAAAAAAACAAATTGCTTATTCCTTATTTACTTT
The DNA here is from genome assembly GCA_028571085.2 of Nepenthes alata. Taxonomy (NCBI): domain Eukaryota; kingdom Viridiplantae; phylum Streptophyta; class Magnoliopsida; order Caryophyllales; family Nepenthaceae; genus Nepenthes; species Nepenthes alata. Next base: position 9,901 of record JAOVVI020008812.1, read on the forward strand.
TTATCTTTGGGTATTTTAGATTCCTCATGAAAGTATCTTCACAAGTGTGCACTTCGTCATTCCTTTAAAAGACAGCAGCGCTTTCACAATCAAGAAATCTGAATAAAATCAAGATATCAGTGAAACAAAATGTTGCCGCAAGAATTCTCATGCACTATTAATGTATCATATGCTTCTTGTCTGTTTCTGTAATTGTACTTTCTACTAGATGCAAGAACAATATCAGCATTGGCTAAAATGGAATACCTTTGAAATTCAAAAAAAGGAGAGTCCAAAGATATAATACATAGGTGTAAGGCAGGTGGGCTAAATTAGAATACCTCTAAAACTAAAAGAAAAATTTTTAGGCCGGTTAAGATACAAATTAATAATGTATAGATCACAATTTAAATCATGATCCCACGGCGCCGTAGGCGTATCGTCAGTAAATATAAGAATCATCACAGTGTTGCGGCTGAATTATAATGGCTGTGGTGCACGTTGCGATCCATATTTTAATCTATGGTACATAACAATGTTCAGCAACATTTGTGAAGAGGAAGTGCAGCTGAAACGAGCTCATGTACAAAGGTTTGGCAGCACATATGAGGACATCTGTAGCTCACATGTATGATGGGGGTTACTCAGAAAGATAAAGTATGTATAATGTAGCATTTGCATGAGAGGACATATAGGAAGGTTTGGTTATGAACTACCGGTGATTCAGAATAATTTGATTGAGGTCAATGGTAATAAGAGAGGGCAAGATAGATGTGGAAAAGCTTGGACTGGGTAATGAAACCGAATGATATTGCTTGAAGTTGAACAGAATGACAAAAAAGAGTGGCAGAGTTCATGTAGTAAGATGAAAGGTCTATTTGATGTTAGATTATAGAGAGAGACTTGGAGGTGAGAATAGGGTGGAGAAAGATTTATTCTGCTGTGGACGCAAAAGCAATTGCTCACTACTATCTGATAGGGATACAAGGTCAGGAGTGGTGATGTTGCTGCTGTGTTTGGCATTTGGTGTGGGTGGATAGTTGGTGGCAGATCCCTGGTGGCAGAGAAAGAAAGAAAAAGGTATGGTTTAGTTCCCTGGAGATGGTTGCATGTGTGTAATGGGAGGACAAGAAAAAGTTACTGTTGACGTGGATGCATTAGTAAGAGGAGATTGTTGCATTACATGGGTTGATGGTTTACTGCTAATTACAAAGATTGACCTGTTTTAAATGTTCTAGTGATCTCACTTTTATGTCAGATGTTATTAAACTGGTTGATCTTGGTGGTAAGGAAATCAGGCACTACTGTAGGACATCAGCTTTTTCCTTCCTTCATCTTCTATCTGTAAGAAGTTCTACCTTTAAATTGTGCTAGCAGTGCTATGTTGATGGAGTTCTTTTACCACATGCTGTGTAGGGCATACACTTGAAGTGTCATGGATTGTCAGTGAGAAATAAATAACCTAAACATTGTATTACTTATAAATGAGCGGCATTGGGGAGGATGCAACTAGTCTCTCTCTTCTGTCTTAATATATGTGTATAAAAATTAGTGACCATATTTGTCTTTTTATCTACTAAGCATGGACACTCTCTCGACCTTAACATGCCGGTGTTCGACATGTATTGGACACCGATACGTCCCGGACACGTGTCCCAATGTGAATAAATTTTTTTTATCAGACATATTTCGGACACGCTTCGAACACGTCCCGACACGTTTTGAACACGCCTCGGACACATCCCGACACGTTTGGACACATTTCGGATACGTTAGACACGTTTCGGACACGCTAGATAATTTATGAGTATTTGGTAAATTTATATTAAAATATTATAAATTTATTAACAATTTTAAATAAGTAAGTTTGGGGCTAGGGATAAATAAATTATCAAATGGAAATTTAATTTGATTAAATAAATAATTTAATTTAAATGGGATTTTCAATAAATTAAATAAATAATTTAATTTGATAAATTAAATTATCAAATGGGATTCGAAGGCCTTTCAAGTTCTCTTCTAACTTATTCTTCCTCTTGAGTTCTCTTCTTCTTCTGTTCTCTCGAATCAAAGGTAGTATTTCACTTTATCACTTTCGAATACATTATACTCACCCTACAATAGAATTTGAACCCTAATATTCGAACCCTAAACTTCATTCTTCTGCTTTCGTTGTTCAAAATAAGAAAAACAACTTGTTTTTCTTTCTTCCTTTCCATCTATTCTTCTTTATTCGCATAATAATAATAATAATAATTATTATTATTATCATTATTATTATATACGGGAACAGTAATACACTGTTACCATATACTGTAACAGTATATTACTGTTGCCGTATTATATTGTTATATATATTTAGTTTTTCAAAGAAATACTATGTTAATTATTTGTTTGTTACTTTAATAGGTTGTTAATATGTCATCTTTTGATGTTAACATTAGTTCACATTCATCTTGTAACGAAGAAGATAATGATAAATCATTGTGGATGTATGCTACAAGATATGCCAAGCTAAATGAAGGTGGTGGAAATATATCTTAGCAATGCAATTGTTGCCATCAAACGAAGAAAAGTTCATACTCAAGGGTTCGTGCTCATTTATTAAAAATACATGGCTTGGGAATTAGTGCTTGCAAAAAAGTGACATCAAATGATATGGAAAAATGCAAAAATTAGAAAATAATGCAAAAGTAAGAGCATTAAATAATGCACCAAACCCGTTGTCCAACCAAGTATCATTGGGCAGTGTAGGATCTTTCTAAATCCAATCCTTAATGGGTAGCTTTATTCCAGGAGTGTGTGAGCTAAAGAGGAGAAAGACAAATGCAAGTGAAGGTATATTTTCTAATCCTATTTCTAAAGCTTTCAACAGTATGACACGTCTTCAATTGCATGCGGAGATTGCTAGAATATTTTACTCTGTCAGCTTGCCATTTCACTTAGTAAGGAACTTATATTATATGAATTCTTATACATTTGCGGCTAATAACTCGTGGGCTATTTGCCACATGGATATAATATGTTAAGAATTACATTACTTTAACAAGAGAAAGTTAATATTTAAAGGTTATTACAACCTATTAAAGGAATATGGAAGGAGAAATGAGTGAGTTTGTCAGTGATGGGTGGAGTGACTATCAAAGAAAGCCATTGACTAACTTTATGGCTGTTACTGAAGGTGGCTAACATGGAAGGATGAAGTGTATGAAAATGCAATTTCCTAATCTGGAAGATTGTGCTAAGGTTAACATGGAATTTGCTAATTTTTTGTCAAGGGCAAATCAATTTGTGGATATTGATTCTATTAGTGATCGTTATAGTATGGATCCAAAAAGTTGGTGGGTTGTTTATGGTCCAAGTGCACCTTTACTTCAATCTTTAGCTTTAAAGCTACTTGTGCAACAATCTTCATCATCATGTTGTGAGAGAAATTGGAGTATTTACTCCTTTATCCATTCATTGAGAAGGAATAAAATAACTACAAAATGTGCCGAAGATTTGGTTTTCATTCATAGCAATCTTCTCCTACTTTCAAGGAGAAGTCTACAATACTTGCAAGGGGAGAGTAAGATGTGGGATATTTATGGAGATGCATTTGATTCACTCGCTGGTATTGGAGAGTTAGAAATTGCACAACTCTTATTGGATGAGCCAGAGGTAGAGTTTGCTATTTTTACCGATGATGGTGATAAAAATGAAAAATATTATTGTAATTGAGTGTCATTGATGTTATATATTTATTCTCTTTGAAAATTGTATTAATATTATTGTCCTTATATGAATACATACTTCTTTTCTTTCTATGATTTGTCTTGTATAAGATCTGAAAAATATATATTTTTATTTCACATTTATCATAAAATAGAAGTATTCATCAATTAAAAAAAATATATAAACCATTATTTTAGTTTATATGTCACCAACGTGTCGTGTTCTTGATTTATAAAAAATAGCATGTCGGTGTCATGTCGACCCCATGTCCTGTGTCGGTATCTATGCTTCTTAGCTTTTTATACATTCATTACCTCTTATTCCTTATTAGATGATCCTTTATTCCCCCCCCCCCCTAAATGCTATATGTAAATTGTTGTTTAT
>JAOVVI020008813.1:0-13977 GCA_028571085.2 Nepenthes alata
AATTGGTCAACGTCTCCCTCAACCAGCTGGATAGCTCAAGCTGGCGACGGCTCAATCTGAACGGCCTACAATACCGTTCCCACACGCTGAAGATCACCTACCTTAACTAGCTAGAACCTCAAATATTGTCCCAAATTACGATCTCTTCAGGAATGATAACTCTCAACTAAACAAATCTCTCATAATGACAACCCCAATATTTATCGTGTATATCATTTCCTCAAGGAAAGAAGAAATCCCATTTGATTGAGTACAATTGCCTTAATTGGCATCCGCAATCTTCATACCAACTCACAAAATAATCGCAAAGCAGCTAGCAACCAACCTTGGCGCCCAAGCAAGCTGAGCTAGTTAGAGGCTATCAAAGGCCCTTGAAGCAGGCTCTAAGGGCATACTTACATTGACACTTGCCCTCACGCCTACATTTACCCTAATATCAACATCCAAATGCTTGCATTTATACTTAGTCAAGCCTTCAAATGTTACTCCCAAGAGCACTCAAGAGATTACGTCTGTCCACGGAGCCTCCAAGAATTCTCCCACAATTCTCACCTCTTCGACATCAAAGTTGCTCCCCATGAGTGCATCACTATAAAAGTCACTCCACGTCGAGTACAACCTCTGAGTTAAGCTCAAAAAGACCCATTTTCTTGCATCATCACTTATATACTTTTATCTCTATATTTTTTATTTTTTAAGAAAGATTACTAATTTGAGTATCAGATGATATATCGGGAATCAAGTTTCGCCAATCATCTGACATCTCTTCTTTGAGTTGTGGTGTGTAGGATCCAGGCCAATAAGTACGGTGATCGAACCCACTTCAATTCAACCCGATAACGAAGCGGTCCCTTAATCCTTCAGCAATCCAGATTTAGGACGTATCAAGACCCAAAATCTTAAGTTTAAGAGTCATATGTCAAAATGCATTTATAAATTAATGCAATTCCTTCTATCTCTTTCATATCGAGTCATTTTTATCAATTCAACTCACATGGTCCAAAGCATCTTCCCTTGTGTGTTAGTCCATCTATATCAAGCATACATTGTTTTTTAACACAAGTCACATAACACTTTGTCCATGAGCTTGTCCATACCTACCATTTAGGGTATGGCCTTCTATAATCATTTAGGGCATCGTCCATACCAAGAGGCAATCCTAAAAGCACCACCATCTATGAGCCTGTAGCAAGCTTTGGTACCTTGGAAGAACCTTGGCTATTGAATTTCATTTGGGCTTAGATTGCAAATTTATTATATGCCTATCGTAATTTAATTTTCTACACAATGGTGTGTGCTTGTTTGCCATTAATAATCTGTCTTGAATATATTTATTTTCTTATTGTTATACTTTATTTAGATTTCACATTGAGATCAAAATATATTATATTTAATTTACTTAAAGATAACCATTTTATTTGATAATAAGATTATACATCAAAATACATTATGTAAATACTATGGTCTCATGACCCATTAAGATGACCTAAATTTATGCTTATTTTTAATTCCCCTGAACTAAAATTAGGAATTTACTCTTTTGCCGACTATAATACTTGTATCTATCGATTTTTTTTTTAAAAAATTATATGATCTTAATTTTATATATCATCTTTTTTTAAAAAAAAAAAATAGTTGTCTTTACCTAAATTAAATATAATATATTTTTGATCTTAATTGTGCCTGATTATCGGCATTACACTTATATCTCCCTTTGTCATATAACGGTTTGATATATTATAAATAAAAACGTAAATAAAATACAATAATTCCGTGTCGAGGGAAGATAGATCGTTGGGGCGCTGAGAATGAAATCTCTCTCGGCTATACCACTGCAAACTACATCAGAGTTAGGGTTTTCTTTTTACACGCCTAAATTGTCACCGTATCGATAAATTTTTGCCACAACGTGTGGAGATTGGAGGTTAGCTGCCCTTTCGGGGAAATCAAGAATTGCACAGATTTTTCAGCAATGGACGATGACATGTCCACTTCGCTTCGACGCATGTCAAGCCGAACCCGTAAGGTCGCCGGTAAAATGGCGGCGGCTCTTGCCAGCTCCGATAATCGAACACAGGTGCCTCCTGTATTCTCTTGGTTTGTAACCAAATTTCTGTTTTTTGTTATTTAATTCACCCTTAATTAGTTGTTTGACCTGAATTTTGCTAGGCAGCTCTAGCTCGGCTTGAAGCGTTAGAGAATGACAATGCGGCAGTAGAGGCTGTTGAAATTATTGACGATGACGAGGCATCCCTTGATGACGAAGATCAAGGTTTTTCTTCTTTCTCCCCGCCCCAAAAGCTATTCTTTATGCTTGCTTTAACTTCTTAGTATCAGTCGATTAAACCTTTTCATAGCATTGCCTGAAAAAGAAGGAAATCTAATTTTCACATTTTTGGAGCTAGCATTACTTGACATATGAAAATTCTCTACTATGAGTTGATGTTTCCAAACACTGCCGATGCTGGGAATGACGATTTTCTTATATTTTCATAATAAAGTTCGATTGGCTCTTAATTTGATTAACGAAACGTGATCATTTTTTTTGTCATTCTAAGTTCGTAGGGTGCTAATTAAATTATTTTTGGCTTCCCATGCTGCAGCTTATATACAGAGGAAGCAATCTATGAACATGAAAAGGAAAACCCGGCAGGGAAAAGCACGTGAGAATGCAAAGAAGGCTGCAAGAACATTTCTTGAGCTCTTACACGAGGTGAGGAACCCCAGAGCTGATTATGTTTATTTACTCATTTTACCTTACCATTAAGTTGGCGCGGCTGGTGTTTCTACATAAACTTTTCTGCCTGCGGATGCAGGCAAACTTGGAGTCTTTGCCCCCGCATGTTCCAAGTTATTTGAAGGCAGCAGTGGGACCTCCAAACTCTACATCCCGCCGTAATCTTTGCACAGTTTGTGGGTTTACTGCTAATTATACATGTGTAAGGTGTGGGGTGCGCTTCTGTTGTATCCAGTGCCAGAATATCCACAACGATACTCGTTGTCTCAAGTTTGTTGCTTGATTGAATATAGGCTTCATCAGGAAAGCATTATGCAACTTCCCTATGTCTTCGAGCCAAATGCTTGCTTCATCTTAGACTTGGAGTTGTTAGTAAATGTGTTATTGTTACATTTTGGCTTCTATGGAATATGTGGTAGAGTCAATAATATGTGGTAGATTCCATTTGAAAGCTTATTTTCCTTCTGTGTTTCTTATCAACAGCTGGTAGAGTAAGGAGAAATCATATCTATTGTTATTTTGTACCAAATAATTATTTTTTATTATGTCTGGCCTTGGCTTGATATAGAAAGAACCCTGGTCAAAGAACAATAGGTCATACCAAGCAAATCATCTGCTGGATGGATCATGGCCTACTTCTGGGAAAAAGAGGCAAAATACTACAAATCAGTGTCATGATTTCTAAATGAACCTGCAGCAACTAGCAGCTCCTTTCAAGAAAAAGACAATTTCTGCTGATTGAATCTGTTATCAATCAACATTGAGGAAGATCCAATGGAGGAGGCTCTATAGTCTGCTTCTCCCCTATGCCATTCCCAACCAGGAAGCTCATTGCTGAATCCGAGATAATATAGTTAGATTACATGAGCGTGGAAACCCAAGTGAATGACAAGAGTGCCTGCACCATGGTTACACGAGCACCGCTTACAACTGAGTGGGACTGAAGTCGATTGATTTGGTATGCAGTTAGAGTGAGATGGCAGCAACATGAAGGTTGTGAACTAAAATGCAAAGCTACTCTTGGTGTTTCTACGTCTGCGTTGGCATGACTTGGGGAGTGGAACGAAAAGGTAAACTTTATAACAATACCATTGGATGACTTTGACATGATTTTAGGGATGGATTTCCTAAAGTCAACTAAAGGAGTGCCATTGCCCCATTTAAACTTGGTGCTTCTCATGGGATAGAGCTTATATCCGCTGAGTACCTACAAAAGGCCAAAAGAATTTGAGAGGAAGGGTAATAATAAGGCATTGTCTGCACTCTAACTTAAAAAGGGCCTAAAGGAAGGCAAGCTTACCTTGTGATGTTCTCGGTGAAAGAAAGCATCGAGGTTGGGTCATCGCCACTTGAAGTCAATTTACTTCTAGAGGATTTTGAGGAGTTGATTCCTATAAAGTTGCCCACGGTTCTTCCAACACAGAGAGCTGCAAATCACTAAATCGAACTAAGACCCGGGGTAAGACTACCTGCTTAGGGAGCATACCAGATGGCACCTCCGTAGCTAATAGAGTTTCGAAAATAATTGGATGGGTTGATCAGTGCAGGGTTCTTCCGCCCTTCAAAAGCACTTTACAGAGCCCCTATTCTATTTCAAAAGAAGCAAAGTGGAAGTCTGCGTCTTTATATTTACTACAAGGCTCTAAATAAGGTAACTGTGAAGAATCACTATCCGATTCCTCTAATTGTTAACTTGTTTGATCAATTGAGTAATGCAAAATACTTCGTGTAGCTCGACTTGAGGTTAGGTTATCAACACGTCAAAATTGTAGAGGAAGAAGAGTCAAAAATTGTATATGTTACAAGATATGGAGCTTATGAGTGGCTCATAATACCCTTCTATTTGTCCAACTTTCCAATGACATTTTGCACGCAGATGAACTAGGTATTCTATCAATACTTGGTCAAACTTGTTGTGGTCTGTTTGGATGATATTATGATATCAAGTTTTAGCCTAGAAGATCTCCTTAAGTATTTAAGTTTAGTATTCCAAAAGTTGAAGGATAATCATCTTTATGTGAAGCACGAGAAGTGCTCTCTTGTTTAAGAGGAGATCGGCTTCTTATGGCACCTCTTGGGACAAAGTCAGATTAGGATGGATCCCAAGAATGTGCATGCCATCTCAAATTGGCGGGTCCAAACAAGTATAAGTGAATTGTGTTTATTCCTTAACTTTGCTAACTACTATTGACACTTCATAGAGGGGTTTTCAAAGAAAGGTGCACATTATTCAAGAACGATAGGAAATAGGATGGTCGGAGGCATGTCAGAAAGCCTTTGAGGAGTTGAAAGGTGTGGCAATAGAGCTTGTGTTAGCCCTCTTGGATATTACCGATCACTTTGCGGTGCAAACTGATGTTTTGAATTTTGCCCTTGGAGGGATCTTATTCCAAGAAAGCCATCTAGTAGCATACAGGAGTAGGAAGTTAAATAAAGCCGAACAATGTTATGCAACCTACAGGAGAAAGAGTTGCTAGTGATCATCCGTTGTCTGAGAACATGAAGACATTATTTGCTCGACTCTTAGTTGATGATAAAAACCGAATAATACTATCACCAGCCTCATCTAACCAAAGTTGACTTCAAAGTAGGCTTGATGGTAGGAGTTTTTAGCAGATTTCGACTTGGAGCTAAAACATAAAGCCAGGAGTTGTAACCAACCCATGGATTCCCTTAGTAGAAGATTTGATTTCGTTGCCTTGTCTCGAGTAGTCCACCCATCTGTAAGCAGTATTGCCACGATAATCTAAGAATATGTAAAGTTAAACCTTGAGAAAGACTCAATGTCTGTGACTCTATTTTGATTGATTTAAGAAAGCAAGACTTGGAGATGTCGGCTAAACATTGATTGATCTTTACAAAGGGACACCAGGTTTCATACCTAAGGCTAGAGGACTAAGGATGAGGCTCCTTAGAAAGTGTCATAACACTATGGGCTAGTTACTTGGGGTGATAACATTCTCTAAATCTATTACAGAAGGATATTACTTGTCCAATATGAAGGATGATGTGATGAATTATATGAAGACATGTCAAACTTTTCAATAAGACAAAATTGAAAGTTAGAAGCGGATGGAGTTGATGGAACCTATCGTTACACTTAGTAGACCCTGTGATAGTGTTTCCCTCAAATTCATCGTTAGACTACCCAAGGCCAATGAATACTCATGCATCTTAGTGGTCGTAGATCGCCTGTCAATGTACGCCACTTTGGTATAAATAATAAGAGATTGTTTGGGAGAGAAGAAAGTGTTCATTTTTTCCAAACACATTGCCAAATGTTGGAGAGTGCCTCAAAGTATTGTGAGTGGCAAAAATGACCTCTTCATCGGAGCCTTTTGGTCCATGCTCTTTAGACTACTCGATATATAATTAAATATCTCATTGAGCTACTATTATCAAATTGATAGTTAAATAGAGAGATTTGTTGGCCTGCTCAAGGAGTATTTGCTCCATTTTGTCAGTGCCAGGCAGAAGAACTAGGTAAAAATTCTCAATATTGCTCGATTTTTTTATACTCAAAAGTGCTATCCTTGAAACAAGAGTCCTTTTGAGATTGTAATAGTTCAGCGGTTGTTTTTATCACACACTATTGCGGAGCCATACAAATGTGTCATTGTGCTTACAAATTTGCTCGACAGTGGAAGCAGAACAAAGAGATTGCTATAGCCTACTTGGGGAAAGTATCTTATTAAATGAAGAAGTGAGCAAATTAGAAAAAGCGGCCTGTGCAATTCAATGTGGAAGATCTTATATTGGCGAAACTCCTCCATGAGCAGATGTGGTTCCTTCAAGGAAGAGACAAGTTCCTACAAAAATGTGAAGGCCCTGCCCAGCTGATTGTTTGTGTGAGTAAGACTTTGTACAAGATAGATCCTCCAGAATGGATAAAGGTCCACCCGTCTTCCATGTAAGCTATTTGTTACCATATTATCTCGACATGGGAGACTGCAACCTTTTGCAACAAACCAATATTAGGTTAAGGCCACCATCAGTGCCAGTAGTTGAAGAGATCATTACTGAGTGGGAGGTGGTGACTTCAGCCAGAAAGAAAAAGAAAGAAGTGCTCGTAAAGTGGAAGGAAAGACCAGCGGAAGAAATAAATTGAAGAATTGTTGAAGGCGTGAGATTGAAGAAATGAGAAATCAAAACTACAATGAACATCAAGTCAACGTGGACGTAGGCAAGCTTAGTAGAGGGAGGATGTTAGAATACTAACGAAGTCATGAAACTTTTTAAATAAATTTTCTCACAATCCTCAATTTTTCTAAAGAATTTAGGTAAATTTTATTTAAATTTTAGTATTATAAAAAAATTAAATATCACATTGTGAATGTTAGAGACCTTCGATGCATACTAGTGTCAAATGCCAGAAGGCCCAAAATCTTCTACGTAGGGGAATAAATTTAAGAAATCTTTTTCCATATCCGATTGTTATTTATTGCTATAATTGTTTCCTCGTGTTTTCACTCTTTCAACTAATGTGTTTGATATTCTCAACAATGTGTGCTTTCTCTTGATTGTGTCTCGGGATTATTCGTCATGTTTAAGTGTGCTCAGAGGTTAACCTGACTGTCATCCGGTTCTCAATGGGAACAAATGCACCACAGTTTTTGTGGCTATAAAATTCAGAATGTGACACTGTAAGAACCTGATTTATATCCAAGAATGGCATTTGCAGTTGGATTGTCAAAGGCTATCCCAGGAGGGCACTGGAGTAGGCACGTGCTGCCGTGTTATAGAGAGCTGGTGGTTGATCAACACTGATGAGGACGTCTGTTGTTTGACAACGTCCAATAATTAGAACATTAGTATTGAAAGGTTGGTGTAAGCAGCATCAGCGCCAACCACTGTCATCTTGTGGTTAGTAACCACAAAAAAAAAATATTAAGTGCAGCGTTGATAATTCTGAGAAGGATGGTCTGGCCAGCATCCACAGTAAATACAATATTTCTCTGACGTGTTTAAGTCAGGGCTAACATGTAAGTATATGATGGCATGCTAGTATATGGTAGGTTTCTTGAGCATGGCAGGTACAGGGAACTAGGGATTGAATAAATTGTGCCTAGATTTATGTTGTTTGCTTGTAATTAGTTATCAAACATTAGTTGCATGCATATCTTCTTTCCCTCCTTATTTTAGTTTGGAGGATTATATCATCCATCTTTGGTACTTAAGCCTTCGTGTTCTGTTGTCGACTACCATATGGTTTCAGCAGTGGTCTTAGACCTTGTTCAGTCGGACTCTAACTGAACCCCAAACCTTCTCTTTTCAAGAATTTTTTCATTGGAGCATTTGCAGTCACAAGGTAAGGAAGTTCCTTTCATGAGTTTCTGAGGTTCCCCTCACAAGTTTCTTTCTTTCTGTTTTTTTTTTTCAAAAGCTAGTTATTTTCTTTCCCCAAATCGAAGAAGATTTGCCCTCTTTTCTTTATCATTTTGGGAAAGCTGGTAAGGGATGTTGTGATCCTTCAAGCTCACTCGGTATGGTTTGAAGTTAAGCGGTGTGAGCCATTGGTCTATGCTCTGCATTCATTTGAAATAGATGAACTGGATCCCATGTCCTGAAATATATATTGTTATTAAGCATCCAATGTTCCTTTCTGCATTAGATGGATTGAAATGAAATAGCCTAATGTTTCTGCGATTAATACTAGCTTAGCTATGTATTCCTTGTTCTTTCTCCTAGCTATTAACAGAATAAGCTCTGTTTTTACTCTATCCAAATAAAGGCTGGAAAAAGAAATAGTGAAAACAAACCTTTGAAAGAGCATCTATAGAGATCACCAGGTTGACCATTTATAGCAAATGCATTGGACACATTTGGAGCTGCTCCTGTTATAGTCGCTTGTCTGAGGTTTCATCGGATTTCTGTTCGACCACTTTCCTGTTTAATCATCACTGTCACCATCATCATTATGACCAAAATTATGGCTTATCCATTAAATCATTGAGTATCTTAGTGCTTGCTTTACCTTGAAGAACAGGATATTCTCTCCTATGATTTGGGAAGGGGTATGAAGATCCCAGCTTAGGGTGGATGAACAGAGCACCATACAGTGGCCCTCAGCCATTTGCTGCGGGCATACCACCATAGAGTTCCATCTTGATTTTTGATTGTGAACCAGTTTGTGTAACTTCTTCCTTGTCTGATAGGGCACAGTGTCATATACTCTGGTCCGTCTTCCCATGGTATTCTCATTTGAAGACTTCCATGCCTGATTTATGGTTTAAAACAAGTGGTCATGAAATTTTTGCTAGATCACCAAGAACCTGTGGAATCAATGCACTTTTTATGGAGACGAATTGTTGAGCAATTTATCTGACATCAACTGTGATGTTGTGGGTTTTTGCACTGCCTCTTCATTGTTGATGGTTGAATCTAAGTAGCAAGGCTACAGAAACAGGGAAATGAGGGTGAGCAACACCAAGGTGGGCCCTGGATATTTCCCATTCGCACTCATATAAAGTCCTGGTTTTTGCACAGCCATGGATATTTCCATTGCTAAGTTCAATTTACTCCCCCCCCCCCTCAAAAAACAAAACAAAAGAAAAAAAAGAAAAGAAAACGCAAGATTGAGCTACTATAATTTCATGAGGATGCTGACTTGGACTCTTTGAACAATTGAAGAGGATTGATAAAACTGGTATTTATATACTTTGATCTTCCTTAGTGATGGGTATAGTACCCAAGGGCCCAAATTAAGAAGCCCAATACAGTTTTAGGCCGAGGAATCAAAGTCAACGATCCTTAAAGCCTACGCAACTTATTATGTCCAAGCAGCCCATTATACCCGCACTGCCCACTGCACCTACATGGCCCATTTCAGTCGTTATGACCGAGGTCCGTTTAACGCCCTAGGGCGACTACTTAACCAACGATAGCAGATGTTAGTTACAACCGCCATTGATAAGAACGATTAACCGTCATAACGGTTAACCACCGCCCAACATCAAGAAGGATAACTTATCTTTACTTGAACAACAAAAGTCTTTTCAAACAAAGCATTCAAATATGCCCGGAGCACAAATTTTCTCTCTTAAATTAAGACACTAAGAGCGCAACTCCTCGGACTCATTACACTTTAATATTTTCACCTCGTTCTTCACATTTAAGGAAAATACTGATTTGAGTATCGGAGGATATACCGGGAAGCGAGTCCTACTAATCCTTTGACTGTTGTTTACAATTGCACAGGATTTGATTAAAAGTATACGTAGACCGAAGACTCAAACGACCAACGGACAAACTTTTTCATCCGTACAACAATCAGATCCTCAAACGTAATATTGGCGCCGTCTATGGGAAGATGTAACTAAAAGTCCGATAAATACAATTTTAATAAAATAAAAAATAGAAATGGTGAACTCTAAAGTAGAAGTTAGTGCACCAATTAGAGAGGCCACTTCTGGTGGTAACAGTCCACCTATGGTTGATCGAATGGACGATCACCCTGATATTTGTGTACGGGCGCTTGCTAAAGCCGTCCAGACACTTTATATATGATTGGACAAGCGGCCAAAATGAGTCCCTTCTTCAACCTCTCAAACCATCACGTCTAAAAAGAAGAAAAATAGGGAAAGAAAATACCCCTTAAAGAAGATTGACCACCAAGACAACCTCGGGACTAAAACGGCTCCAAACGAAAAAGTCACATCAAGACTTAAAGGTCATTTAAGTTTTCGAATCTGAGAGGATAGTCTTGAGAGACGAAACCCTCGGTGTTCTTGTGACGATAGAGGGTCCACGTTCCTTGAAGAACCCTCTAGTAGCGAACGTCCTCTAAGGACTGTGAGCCGTCTTGGTTCACAGTCTGCCTAAAAACTATAAGAGTTGAGGAATCTCCTCAATGAAAAAAGGATGGCGGCTCCTCCTCGAATCGAAGTCGATAAGATTTGAGACCGTGTCTTTGGAAAGACACTGCAGGAAAGACCATCGACTTGCGGCGATCTCCATTTATAATGAAGATCCGTACATGATTGTTGCCGCCTAAGTTAAAAATGTCTGCTCTGGAGCCATATGATGGAAGTTTTGATTCTATAAATTATCTGGATCACTTTTATACGCTCCTAAGCTTTCAGGGTTTGGATGAGGTTACAATATGCCTCTGCTTCCTTTTGAACTTAAAAGGCAATACCCGAGCATAGTTCTATCGCCTTCAGCCAAATTCTATTCGAACATTTCAAGATTTGGTTAATAATTTTTTCTCTCAATTTACCTCCGGTAGGAGGAAAGAAAAGCAGACCTGGCATTTGACTCGAGTAAAGTAAGGGCCAAATGAAGGTATAAGGAAATTCCTAGCCAGATTTACGGCCAAGGCTAGGAAAATTCCTAAGCTCACCGAGGAGGTGAAACTAAGTGCTTTTTATTTGCGTTGAAACCCAGCGACTTTTTTTAGGCACATGGCCCATAAAAACCCTTAGACCTTCAGAGAAGTTGAGGCCATAGCACATGTCTACATAGCAGCCGAGGAGGCTAACGAGGCAAAACGGCCAAAGGATCAGCCCTATTAAAAGTCAATTGAGGGGAAAAGAAAAATGTGGACAATATGGGTCCCTGAGAATCGAGAAAGTAGCAAAAGTCTGAGTTGACACCAAGAAGATGATTCAGAATACAAGATCTGGCTCCCTTAAATGACTCCCACACTAATATGCTGATGTAAATTTTTGATGAGATGTTTTTTAAAGAACTCAGATGGTGGTAACCAGTTAAAGTATTGCCATTACCATTAGTGCGGAGGATACAGAACTGAAAATTGCAAAACGCTGTAGAAGGAAATTGAAGAGTGAATCCGGAAAGGACATTTCAACCGATTTCTACAAAGACCCGGACAGACTTCCGAAAGAGCAAATAAAGATGAGACCGAGCAGCCAAGAGATCGAGTGGCAACTGGTGTTGTAAGTATGATTACACGCGCCCCGTTCTGGAAGACGTTCTGGAGAGCTCGAGAATGGCCATCGCCCGCAAAAAAAACCAAGGATAGATAATAGGGATGATGTTATTAGTTTTAGTGATAAAAATTTAACTTATGTAACATCTCCTCATTCTGACCCCTTGGTTATTATTGCGCTCGTTTCGGATGGTAGTATAAATTACCAACTGAAATAAGTATTTATTGATAATGGAAGTTCAAAAAATTTGCTTTACTTAGATACCTTTTTGAAATTAGGACTAAAACGAAGTCAATTGAGGATCTCAGAAGGACTATTGTACGGACTAGATAATGAGCCCGTACCCATACAATGAGTGATCCAATGGGAAGTCACGTTGGGTACTTATCCAAGGACAGCCATCAAGATCCTTTCCTTATTGGTTGTAGATCTTCCATCGATCTACAATACTATCATCGGACGAGTTTGTTTAACAGCGTTTGAAACTGTGACTTCTATTCTGCATCTAAAAGTAAAGTTTTTGACTCCATTTGGCATCCGAGAGGTTCTAGGTGATTTAATGACTGGGCGGACTTGTTATTTATCTCAAGTCACTCAGACGCCAACTAGCCAACCAATCGAGGACATTGATTTTCGTGATGAGACCACATTACTACAAGCCCAATTTGGAGAATCAACAAACAAGATTCCATTGAACCTGAATGATCCTGAAAAGTATATTCAGATCGGGAGTTCTTTGTCCGAGTCGTTCCGAAGCCAACTTGTCGACTTCCTTAGACAAAATTCTGATGTCTTTGCCTAGATACCTAGCAACGTGCCAGGTATACTAATCAGAGTAATTGTCCATAAGTTGGGCCTAAATCCCGGTTATAAATCTGTCCGACAAAAACGAAGAAGCTACTCGATTGAAAAGTTGATTGTCATCCTGGAGGAAGTGAAGAAACTCCTAGATGTTGGATTTATCCAAGAAGTTCACTATCCAGACTAATTGTCAAATGTGGTCATGGTAAAGAAAAGTAATGGGAAGTGGAAAATATGCGTTGATTTTATCGATGTCAACAAAGCATGTCCAAAAGACAGCTTTCCATTACAAAAAATTGACTTATTGGTAAACTCCATTTCTGGACACGAATTGCTCTATTTTGTGGATGCATACTTGGGTTACAATCAAATCAGAATGAATTCAGAGGACGAGAAGCATACGCTTTTATGACTGATAAAGGGACGTACTATTATAAAGTCTTTTTCGCCTGAACTATGATTAATTGTATGTCTATCATGCTTCAGCTGGAGGTGGTGGTTTAATTTTTTTGAACTGTTTGGTCTCTCCATATTAATCTTAAATGGGAACAATGAATGGACTTAAATCCCAACATTGCTTCATACAAGAAAATAAGCTAAAAAGATGTAAGAGTAGAGAAGCTGGACTTTTCAATAAACATATCAATCTCAGAACATGTTGCGTCCTCGATTTTCGGTTATCGTATGGATTAGAGAGTCTTCGGATTTCTAGCCGGGTTGGATCTCAAACGAGTCCGGTCTCCGTCACTATGAACCTGGAACCTGTATAACATAAGTCACAAACAAGAGGTCAGAGGACAACGGAGGGTTATCCTCCGTTGACACTCTGACGTTAAAGTTAGAAATCTTCCGCAATAAACGAAGCAATGCATGCTTAAGATGCGGAAATGAGAGGAGCGTGTGAGAGGGATGTGTTTGGAGCTTTAGGCCCTAGGAATGCGCTCGTGGAGGGCGGATTACGGGTGCGCCCGCGGAAGACGGATGGGTAATGGCCCTGCTTGGGAGTGCGCCCATGAGAGGTGGCTTAGAGGTGCGCCCACGAGGGGCTGCTTGGTAATATCCCTGATTGGGGGTGCGCCCGCAGAGGGCGGCTTAGAGGTGCTCTCGTGAGTGGAGGGACCTTTGTTACGTTCACCGTAGGCCTCGGATGAGGCGGTAGGACCTTGGGCCTCAATCACCCTTAAGGCTGGGGCCTTTTAGGCGTGATTTTGGGACCGCGGACTGTCAGGCGAAGGTTAAGGGCCGCGACCTTTGGGTGTGAGACAAAGAGAGGAAGGCGCCGTACGCCTACTCTGCCTTCTGCGGGCTTCTTCTCAAGGCACTTCGTTCCCGTTTTGCTCGAAGGTGTTGAGCACCATTTATGGGCTCTGTCTAACTTTGTCAGCGGTGAGGTTGTGCAGTGCTCTCAGAGGCTTCTACGACATCGGGTCTGGCCGAGAGTTCCAGGGAACCTTTGGTGCCGACTCCACAGTTCCTGATTTGAAGACGGGGGAGCTCGGCAACGCTATCTGGGGGCTCCTCCACTCTCTGTTCCGCCGATGACTGCAA
>JAOVVI020008814.1:512-13977 GCA_028571085.2 Nepenthes alata
GATACGCAGTATTCATATGACTAGAGGTTGGATGATTCATAAATTGACTTAAAATTGACATTGCATAAAATATATCTAGTCTTGTTACTATTAGATAAAGGAGGCAGCCAGTTAGTCTTCTATACACACTTGGATCTTGCAAAATAACTCTAGTCTGCTTACTTAGTCTCAAATTTTGATCCATTAAAAGTTTAAGAGGCTTGGAGCTGATAATGCCTGAATCAGCTAAGATATCAAGGATGTATTTTCTTTGATAAATATCTATACCTTTTGATGATCATGCTACTTCTATACCAAGAAAATATAATAGAACACTAAGATCTTTAACCTTGAAAGCCTGATTTAGAAATAATTTGATAGAAGCAATTGAATCCAAACAATTACTTGTAACAATAATGTCATCAATATATACAAGAAGAATTGTAAAGGACTTGTCATCTTATTTAGTGAATAAACTATAATTAGCACTGGATTTGATGAAACCAAATGCAACAAGAGAAGTAGACAGCTTTGAATACTATTGTCTAGAAGTTTGTTTAAGATCATATATACATTTTAACAACTTGCATACCTGATGAGGCTTTCTTTGGTATAGTCAAAAAATTATTGCATATAAATTTTCTCATCCAAAACTCTATGCAAAAAATATTATTAACATCAAAATAATACAAATGTCATCCTTTAATGGTTGCCATGGTCAAGAAACATCGCACAGTAACAAGTTTAACAATGGGAGAAAATATTTCATGGTAATCTACCCTTTCCTATTATGCGTATCCTTTAGCCACTAATCGACATTTATATCATTTGATACTCCAATTACTATTAAATTTTAATTTGTACACATATCGACATCAAATAGCTTTCTTTCCTGGAGATAAATTAGTAATGACTCAGGTTTTATTGAATTCTAAAGCATTCAGCTCATCTTCTATCGCTTCGCACCAATTAGGATTGCAAATAGTTTGAGCATAAGTTTGTGGTTCAATTTGAGATGAGATGGAGGATGAAAATGAACTATAAGTAGGAGATAATTTTTGATATAATATGTAGTTTATAAGAGGATAGGGTTTACCTGAAAAAATTTGGACTGTTGATTGAATAGATAAAGTTTGAGATACTTGATGACAATGAAAATCCTTCAAATATTGAGGAGCTTTTTTAATCCTAGTGGTTCTATAAACAGGTATGTTATTGCTTGCTAAAAATTGGATATTTATGGTAGGATTAGTGGACACACTTGGCTGTGGGTTGTTGTTCAAAATTTCTTAATTGTTCTGTAGTTGGCTATGCACAATGGGCAAGTCTTGTTGTTCTTCACTGTGGTGAATTTTAGCTACAGATTGGTCTTCATTTGGTGCAAGTTCTATGACTGGATTAAAAAATGGTTCATGGATATTAGGCAACTGTTGAGCCTAAAAATAATAGTCATTATGTATCACAGCAGGAGGTAATTCATTAGATTGTGCACCAGGAACAGTTTCGGTATTATTTTTCTGAAAAGGAAATACATTTTCATAAAAAATGACATCCATAAAATAAAATGTAACATGGCTATATAAATTGAACAATTTATAACCTTTAATTCCAAATGAATAGCCTAGAAAAATACAGGTTCTGCTTTTAGAATTAAATTTCTTCCGTCCATGAGAAAGTGTAGAAACAAAGTATAAGCGACCAAATATTCTTAAGTTTTTATAACTTAGTTTGACTCCAAATAAAATTTCATATGGAATCCTATCTTTCAGCAATAGAGTTGGAATCCTATTTATAATATTTACAATAGTAAGTATATAATCATTCCAAAATTTTAAGGAAAGTCCCGATTAAAATTTAATGACTCTGGCAACATTTAATAAATGTTAGTGTTTTCGTTCTATAACTCCATTTTATTATGGTATTTGCACACAACTTTGTCGAAATAACACATCTTTTTACTGTAGAAATCTCCCATACAAAATTTAGATTCCTTACTGATTGCAGGATTCAATCTCCGGCCGTTGCGGACGCATTCATTATGTATAGGCCGGAGTACTTTTTTTCTCTTGCCACAACAAGAGACCCTTTGGTCAATTTCCACTCACCTTCACAGAAGTCCAGCCGGCTGGCTGAAATAATATTGAGACGGATGTCAGGAACATGTCGAACATCCTTTAACATTAGTTTCGTCCTATTATTGGTGACCAGTACAACGTCACCTCTACCAATAATTTAGGATGTTCCTTCATTATTCATCCTTATTACTCTGAAATCTCATGAAGTATAGGATGTGAACAATCCCCTTCTAGACGTGACATGCAAGGAGGCACCAGAGTCAATCACTCAGCCTGACTCCTCGTCCGTCAGGCTTACCACATTCTCTTCACATGTCAAGAAGAGATTACCTTCTGTGACCACTAAGACCGAGGACTTCTCTTCACCTCGTCCCTTTTCTTCTTTTTCTTTTTCTGCGTTCTTACGCTTCCACTTGAAGTATTGCTTCTTGATGTGGCCCTTTTTGTCACAGTAATGGCATTCAAGGTTTTGATACCATGACTGGAATTTACCACGGCCTTTCTCTCAAAGCTTCTAGCTGCGTCCTCTGTTCATTCTCCTAGACTCGGTCACAAGTACCTCAGAATGCGATGATGTTGAGACTCCTTGTGACCGCCTTGACTCATTCATAAGTAAGGAAGCAATAACCTCGTCCAGTTTGAGAGTGTCTTTTCCAAACATTAGTGTAGTGACAATATGGTCATAAGAAGCTGACAGAGACGCAAGCAAAACCAACGCATTGTCCTCCTCTTGAATCTTCTCTTCAAGAGCCGCCATCTGTGTCACAATTCAGTTAAACTCGTCCAAGTATTTTTTAAAACTTTGTCCTTCTAACAACCGCATGCCATAGAACTGCTTTTTCACGTACAGCCTGATTGTCAAGGATTTAAACTTATAACGGCTCTCCAACTTCTCCTAAACTTTCGCCGGATCAGTCAGGCCAAGGACCTCCTGGAGCATGTTATCCGCCAGGCATAACTTAATAGTGTAATTGGTAAGATCTCTTTTATCTTGCCACTCCTCCTGGGACAAGCTTTTCGGCTTCTATTCCTTCTTTTTCAGCGCTTTTATTGTTCCTTTTCTAGTCAGAATGTTCTTCACCCTCTCTTACCAGAGAATAAAATTACTTTACCCGTTGAACTGCTCCACGCTGAACGGTAAGTTTTTTGAAGATGACGACATCATTAAGACAAAGTTTTCAACATGTCTCTGATACCACTTGTTACGGACAATGGGCGGCCTACTAACAAGAAAGCAGGAACAATCGTAGTTGGCAGGAATAGGCAGCCAACTGATAAAAGTTCACACGCACTGTGAAGTAGAGGCAAGAGAAGATAAATGAATACTAAATATTTTACGTGAAAAATCATTGTCAAGTAAGGAAAAAACCACGGGATATTCGTCCACAAACCGATTTTACTATGTATGAGGTTGGGAATAATATCCAACAATTATACTGGCACAAGAGAAAAGAAGAGCGAAGAATAGAGTACAAGTAATACAAAAATATACTTTGTTTTGCTATCTACTCTCTATCTTTTCTTCCCTGTCCTTTTCTTTTTCTCTTTCGCACCCTTTCTTCCCCTTCACACACACTTAAAATAACAAACACAATATTCAGCAAATCAGATGAATGTTCTGTATTCCCTGATAAAATCTGTCCTTACCAATAATATAAATATGCTCTGTACAAAAACGGTTCCTATAAAATCGTCTGAGATCACATAGCACCATTCTGAATTTCTTGACAGATGACCAATATTTCAACGCCCACAATCTTTACAGGACTGGTCAACGCCCGTTGACCGTCCTTTCCACATGACCGCCAATCCCTTAAGAGATCGGTCTATAGTCCTTCAGGGATCTTTCAACAATGTAGGGCAACTTATGCCACTCGCTGGTCAATATACTAACCAAACATTGTTACCCATCCAATTATTTTCGATTAACTTTGTTGACCGGAATTCCTTCTGCTTATTCGCTTCACAGTTCATGAGCTCCGTTTGAGTCCTCTGATCATTAGAACTTTCACGTGGGAGTAACCTCCTAACAAAATAACCTCCACTTTTCCACCTTTTCTCCTAGACACAAATGCTGGTGGTAAAAGGGTTTGGACACGGCTGGTGTGGGGGGCGGAACTTGGGGGTTGGCTCCAAGAGAGAGCAGCAAGCTCCTATGGCCAACTAGGGCTTAACCCCCTACCTTGTCACATAACATTTTCCTCATGCCCAACATTTGCCCACCTAGGTGGCCATTATATTTAAGGTTTGGGTCAAGATAGGGGGTTGGACATCCTGGGGATTCAACTGTCTAGTGAGCCAACCCTAGTCTTGTGAGCATGACCTTGCGAACCCATATCCTCTATTATACAAAGTTTTGTTTGTTTGTTTTTTCTTTTTTTTTACAAAAATAAATGAGATGTTTACAAAATATTTCCCATAGAAGGCACCAAATGATGCTTACCTCAACAATCCACTTTATATGGGTCTTCTAGAAAACAAAATAATAGACCCGAGTCCCTAATTTGATATGTTACACACCACTAACAAAGTAAAGCTCAATTAAGGGGCCTGAGAAATTTTTTAAAAATTTTTTCTGACGCTCAAATTAATATACATTCAGTTAATTGAAAAATAATTAGAAGAGCGGCAAACCTATGCAATTAAATGAGGAAAGGGGGTACGAGCAATCTTTGGAGGGTGATATGAGTAGTGAGCCATCTTTATATTAGAGGCGATTACCTTATATTATTATTAATAGGATGATGGGAGAAAATTTTCCCTTTCTTCTCTTGCCTTTCTCCTGGGCATTCTCTCATTTTATAGACAAAGATGCTTGGCCATGATGGCTACTTTTAATAGGCATGCTTAGATACGTGATAAGTTTTAATTAAAAGCACGTCCAAAATAGAAGATTTGGCACTGGATCTCAATTAAGTACAATTTGTCAGGTTTGCACCGCACTGGTTGATGCCATAACCCAGCCCAATCATATTCCCACAATGGTGCCCCTTCTTCCATGATGGTTCGATTGACATCAGGACACAGCACCCTTCGCACTTGGTTAAGACACACCCACCTAACCGTATTCCTAAGCAGCATCTTTTAAGACCTCAACCTAGGCAGCTTTTCTTAGGTGGTGTAGCTCCAGTCAATGTCGATGTTGCAACCAGCCATTATGTCAAAGTTGCTGTTGATTTGTGATCTTAGCCAATGGTTTGGGCGGATAGCCAACATCATGGGTGAAATATTACAGCCTATTCAATTATATTGGTATTAAGCCTAGGTACATTATTTTGGATTAGGCCACCAATTTGGATTTCTTTATTGAGTGCATTTAGGCCTAAAAAGTCCCAACATTAGCCCCCTAGCATCCAAAGTTGAAATTTGGCCTCAGAGGCTGCACATTTATCTGAACTCCTCGTTTATTCAAACCAATTGTTCATCTGAACTCCTAATCAATTAGCTAAAGTGGTCATTCATCTGAACTATTCATTCTTCCAAACTCCTTGTGTATTCGAACTAGTCTTTCTTTCAAAATTCTCATTCATCTAAACTGATCATTCATTTAAACTCTTAGTCATTCATCCAAACTGTTCATTCATTTGAACTCTTAGTTGTTTGTCTAAACTCCTCGTTCATCTGAACTGGCCATTCATTCTAACTCCTCATTCATTTGAACTGCTTGTCCATCCAATCTCAATGTTCATTTGAACTAGTTGTCTATCTGAATTGGTTGTTCATCCAAACTCCTTGTTCATCCAAATTGGTCATCCATCCAAATTCCTCATTAATCTGTACTCATCGCTCATCCAAACTCCATGGGCCTTAATGGCGGATTGTGGCACCGGCCTATTGAGGTCAGCAGTACTAGTTTTGGTGTTGGCATCAATTGGCCAAGCTAGGCTGGTACGTGTCAGCCTAATGCTCTTGGGCACTTGGCACCAAGCACGTTGGTGCCATTCAAAGTTGGTACCTGAGCCAATGTCCCAAAGATGGCATTTACCGCATGTTGCGCTCATGTTGGGTTGAAGGGGCCATGCCCTATGTAAGGGTCGCCTCCCAAATTTCTGGTGTAGCTTGCCACCTCCCACTATGGCCCTTGAGAGTGTATTTAATATCCCTTCATATATTTCCACTCATGATTTATTAAAGTTACAATGGAAGTACAAGATTCCATCAAATTACAAAATGATTGTGCCCAATCCAAATGAAAGGGCATCTTCCCCAGTGGTGAGTTACAGCTGTGTTTATGATGCCTCTTTGAAGGTGGATGTGCATTTCATAGTTCTCCTGAATTCTCTTGGTATACCATTGGCTTAGGTTAAACTGAACATCGTTGGTTACATCATGGCCTTATGTGTATTTTTAAGCCAGCAAAATTTTTAATGTCTCCCACAGTTGTAATAGCCTTATTTCATTTTAGAAGTGAAAACTCTAATTGGAGGCATCATCTTTAAATCCTTAATGAAAGATGTTATCTTCGCATCATCCATGAGGTTCGGGATCCCTCTTGTTTCAACATTGAAGTGCACTAGATATTTGTTCAACCTGTCGCTTGGCATTGAATGTATACTGGGAAGGTGTTAAGGAAGCTTCTCTCTTTGATTCGAAGGAAACTGCATCAGAAGGGATCGGAAAAGTTGTTGGAAAGTGCCAATTGAGCTAGGCTTCAACTGGTAAAACCATATTCAGGTATCCCATTGCAACATCAAAAAATACTGACACTTGGCAGGGTCTTCAAGACCTTGAATACGCAACAAGGTGCGGAAATGCTTTAAGTGGTCACATAGGTCAACACTTCAATTATAAAGCTTTAGATTTGGTATTTTAAACTTTCTAAGGAAGGGATGGCCCAAGACCTCCTTCTAAAAGGTGACCCCTCGTCCGCAGCATATGCAACTGGTATCGAATCCTTGAAAAGCTACTGTTTGAGTATTTGGATTTGCTCTTCCATATTTGCTGAGGATGCTAGCCTTCAAGCATTCAAAAAGGATCTCAACACTGTATGACCTGTATAGACTTGCTAGATTGGAGGTGTGTTACTATCCATTCCCTCCTTAGATTGATTAGTGACATCTGTCTAGTTCTGGGATTGCGTCTTTTTGGTGAGGAATTAGAGTTCTTCGAATGGATGGTCACCCATCCTAGGACGGTGTCTAGAATAACTTCCACTTTTCCTACCTTCTTTTCTCTTGGGCACTAACACGGGTGGAAAAAGGGTCTAGATGCAGCTAGGGTAGGGGGTCAAACTTGAGGGTCAGCTCTAAGAGGGAGCGACGGGCTCCCTTGGCCGACTGGCACTTAACGCCCTACCTTATCGTATAGTATTTTCGTCACGTCCATTTTGCCCATCTAGGTGGCTATCCTATTTAAGGTTTGGGTCAATGGGTTAGACATTCCAAGGGCCCAACTGTCTGGTGAGCTAACCATGCTCTTGTAAGTCTGACCTTACAAACACTTATCCTTCGTTATAGAAAATTTTATATGCTTATTTTTCTTCTTTTTTTTCTTAAAAAAAACAAAAGGGATGTTTACAAAATATTTTATGCAAACAGTACCAAATGATGCGTACCTAGGCAAGAGACTTTATCCAGGTCTTTACTTACCAAAAAAAAAAAAGACTTTATCCAGGTCTTCTAGAAAATAAAATTATTGACCCAAGTCCTTGATTCGATATCTTGCACACCACCATCAAAATAATGCTTGGTTAAGGGGCCTGTGAAATGTTTTTAGGAGATCACACCAATACTCAAGTTTGTATACGTTTAATTTGCCGAAAAACAATTAGAAGAATGGCAAATCTATGCAACCAACTGAAGAGTGGGAGTACGAGAAATCTTTGGAGGGTGTTCCTAGTGGTGAGCCATCGTTATGTTTAAGATGATTACCTTGTATTATCCTAGTGGTGAGCCATCGTTATGTTTAAGATGATTACCTTGTATTATTATTAATAGGATGATGGAAGAAAATCTTTACTCTCTTTCTAGTTTAACATCCTCTTTTTTCACTTGAGTTTCTTCTAGGCATTCTCTCCTTTTATAGACAAAGGTTTTTGGCCAAAATAGCTGTCTTTTATAGGTATGCGTAGATATGTGGCAAGTTTTAATTGAATGTGCATCTAAAGCAAAAGATATTACACTAGATATTGATTGAGTATAGTTTTTCAAGTCTGTGCTACACTGGTAAATGTTACACCCCAGCCCAGCCCAGCCCAGCCCTATTCTAAGGTTTGTGCCCCCTTTAGCTATCATGGTTTGATTGATGTCTGGCCGCAGCACCCTTCACATTTGGCTGAAGTCACACCCACCCCAACTATATTCCTAAGTAGTACCTTTTTAGGTCTCAGTCTAGGCAACTTTTCTAAGGTGGTGTAGCACCAACCGGCACCGGTGCTACAATCAGTCATCACATCAAGGTAGCTATTGATCTGTGATCTTAGTTAGCGGTCTGAGACGATAGCCAGCAGCGTTGGTGGAATTTTTGAGCCGATTTGATTAAACTGGTGCTGTGCCTAGATACATTATTTGTGATTAGAGCACCAATTTGGGTGTTTTTATTCAGTGTATTTGGGCTGGACACATCTCACTAGGTCCCAACGCTAGTAATTTAAATTGCTATGATTAATTGCCAGCGATTATTGGTGGTACCACCTTCCACTCCAAATTATAGGGATTAGTCAATTAGGGGAACCAATCGGTAATTTATGACCCTCTTGGGAAGGTGGTCTCAAGCTTAAGGAGAGGGGTCACACACTTACAAAAGCAAAAAGGCCAAAAAGAAAGAGTGCATTTGGCGAAGCCCACCAATTTATTTTGGGTAACTGTCACTTAAAATCCAGAAATTTAAAGCACTTGTTAGACACCTTTTACCCAATTTTAAAATAATCCAGAAATCTAAATTATTTTAAAAGAAAACAGTTAAGATCCATAAAACATTATATTTTTACCCAATTTTTTCTTGTAAAATTTTCACCCAATCCAAACATTAGAAAATATTTTCTTTTAACTTTCACCCCTTTTTTAAAAATAAAAAATAAAAAAAAGTTACCCTCATCGTTCTCATTTCCTTCAACATTGTCAGAGCGTTGGTATTCCTGATTAGAATTTGTACTTTGAAATATCCCTCGGACATGAATAATGTCGCGCTTAAATTATTGCCGCATCCATTCCCTGTCGTCGTAGCATTGGTCTCTCGCAAGTGGCCAAAATTCACGTGCCCTTTTCTTTCTTTGTTCTTTTGATACCCAGCCTATGAGAAAGTGCGTAGGCATTTTTATTTTTATTTAAAAAAAAACTAAATTGGAAATTTGATAGAATTGTAGTACGAATTACTGTATTATTATATACAATGTTCTTATGATATTATGAATTTGTAATTCGTTTAAACATCACAAAATCCAAATAAATACACATTTTTAGTATGCTTTATTTTGTAAGATAAGATGTGTTTGACGATTTATTATTATTATTATAAAATATAAATATCCGTAGTTATTTAAACCAGGAAATAGCCGCTTTCCTTTGGTAGCTACTCCTACTGGAACGTCCGTCAAAGTTTGCAACCAAAGCGGTCCTTCGCTGCCTCTTATTAATGCGACTTGCAAGAAAATTTGCACTACGTTGAAATAGGTAGCTAGTTGTAATTCATTTTTGTTATCAATCTTATATAATAATAATAATAATAATAATAATAACAAAGTACTGAATTAAAGTAAGCAAGATTGAGTGCATAAACTGACTTGTATTATTTTATTCAATTTAGAATAAATTCTCAAATATTACAGGTGCAATGTCTAAGTACTAATTTAAAATTTCAAGGATAATAAATTGAACAGATTAGAAAGTGTAATTTTGAACTCGGATTAGGCCCTTAGTAGTATCCTATCCGATGGAATTGAGCCAACGCATGATTGGTCGTGCACTGAAATTAGCCGAGGGACACATGGGATATGTAGGAAGAGAGGTTCGTGTGTGCCTAGTAGAAGAAATCACGCCTAATGTGTATAATGGATACTCGTACACCAACTCCGCGAGTTGGGCATTTGAGACCACGTATGAAGGATGCACATATGCTGCTTGTTTATTATCTCACACCTAATGGGATACTATTGGCTTTTTTAAAGTTTTTTTTTTTTTTTTTTTGCAATAGTCTAGACACAAACGTGATTTCAACTAATTTCTATAAGAAAAAAGAAAAAAGAAAAAAAAGGGAAGAGGAGAAGACAGAAAATGAAAAGAAAGAAGAGATTTTGGAGCAAAATTTTAAAGGGTATTTAGAAATCAGAAAATATAAAATAACTTATAAGCATATTTTTTTATTTTTTTTTTGCTAAAAGTTTTGATAAATATATTGGTCCTTTTTAGAGAATAAGTTTGACAATATGATTAGACTAATCAACTCTTACTATTGTGATTTCCGTACATATTAAACACGAGACATTGAATAAAAATGACATAGCTGATCCTTCAATTTTATATCATTGTAGCATCTTATATGCTGATTATTGGTATAACTTCATTTTTCATGAAATTTGTATAGTGAAGATCCTAAATTTAAAACTTTCTATATAAAATATATATTTTTTAAATGAAGGTATTTGTACTTAGATGGTGGCTCAAGATCAACTTTATGAAAATCTTATATTCTCTGAAGAAGTTCTACCCTATAAAAATACTATTTCATAAAACTTTAGCTTTAGTTAGTCATGACAAAAAAAAAAAAAAAAACCAGCAATAGAAAGGTAGATGAATGATAAATAAATGGTCCATCGTTCCTATCAAAAGGAGAGGATGCATATATGGATAACAAAGTTAGTGGTCAAGGAATATTTTGAAGAAGAAATAAATGAATCTAAAATAAGTTGTTTATTCAACTGGCTATCTTTCAAAGTTGGTACACAAATTGGCAAATGATTTGGGTTTTGGCATACTCCAATGGCATAAGGTTTATTCTAGGAATTGTACTATATTGTCTAAATAAACATATATATACTCGTTGATACTCAGAGAGAATGTAAGGAGGAGTTGAAATTAGCTTGATTTAGACAACCCCTAGCTCAACCAACAAGGGAATCCTATTGCCCATTTATGAGTCACCATAAGGTCGGCACTCTCATTGTTGCTTAACCAAATGGGCCCATCGATACTTTATCGATAGTTAGTTTTAGGGTTTTCTTCTGCGTTGGACCGTTACTATTTTGTAGACCATTACTCTTATGAGCATATGGATAAATAGAATTATAAATTTTTTATAGAATAATTTTAATTACTTGATTTGATTAGACATTTACAATGGAAATAGTATTTCTTAAATTTTGGTTTTTTGGTTAGTATATTTCTTAAAAAAACTGCTATTATTAGAGAAGTAAAAATGCATAACATTAGAAAACAATTTGTGCTATGAATTTACCATTAACGGTATTAATAGTGGATGACCAATTATTTTTTCATATTATAATTTCTATCTTTTAAAATTTTTAAATAATAAGATGATATCCATATTTATCAAGCTTTCCATATTCTTTGGCTTTCTCACTAATTTTTTATTATATATATTGATGGGTACACCAATAATGGACTGGCCCAAAGAGAGGTCAACGGAAGTCCAAGAAGGAGAGTCAACGTTCTTACGGCCCACTGAGAAGGCGGGCCCAGAAACTGAAAAATCCAAAACTGAAAAGGTCAACGCGAGCAAGTTGACCGTCTTGGCGGCCAACTTGCTCGCGGACGGTCAACTCGATGTTGACCACCGTACGAGACAAATCTGGGCCTTTAGAGGCTTTTCCTACAGTAATGGGCCCATTCCATTATAGCCCACAACCCATCAGTGGATCGCTAGCCACTCTCCTTTCATCCTCTACGGAGGCGGCCAACACGCTGACAGTCAACTCAGGCGTTGACCGTCTGCGCCCTGCACATGGGGCTCAAATGACGCCTTTCTATAGTAATGGGCCTACTCCATTTGGGCCCACGGTCAACCACAACCTTCCACGCGTCTTCTACGATTCTAAAAGGATATTGACAAGATTGATGCCCTTCAAATAAGGAAGGCGCCAGATCTTTTCAATACCTTGCCCGCCAAGGCACTCCAACAGTAATATGTTGAGAGGGAAGGAAACAAACTTGGAAAGCTGTTGACCGCCACACAAGAAAACTATCACTCCCACCTTGGCAACTGGCATCTACTCCAGAAGGCAAGCCAGCCAAAGTGGAGATAGGGGATCACACCTTCCAAAGAATGGGGATCACCCTCTCAGCCATAAATAAATCCTAGAACCCTCATTCTAGGTACTCTTTCATGTACGCTTTTATACATGCCTTCATACACGCTTTCATGCATGCTTGCTGATAGGCATTGAATCACACAAAAAATCCTAATGGTTCTAAACAAGCTCTCTCCCTCTGCCACTAGAAGCTCTCAGAACCTCAAACCATCCCTAAGGCAACAACCGAGCTCTCACGGTCGTTTACTGCCTTCCCACCATCCAGATACAAGAAAGGCATCGCGTCTCTCTTACATCTGGATCTTCACACTCCTCATCCACATCATTCTGCTCAATAGCTTTTCAGTTTCTTTCTTCAAAGACTGCCTTACTGACTTGAGCGTCGAAGTGTTTTCGGTTGGACAACTTCTCGCTGATAACGCTGACCTATTGTTCATTTTAGTAGTGTGCAGGACCCGCACTCAGTGAACGGAACATGATCAAATCATCCAGAAAAATTTGAATTTGTTCGAAGTCGGATCCAGGTACACATCATTGGCGCCGTCTATGGGAATTGCTTACAAAAGCCTACCAGCAAAATCTGTACAGGCTCTTTGTCACTTTTTGCTCCTACGATGGTGAACACAAGAGCCCAGACTAGCGATCCCGCTAGAGACACTACTAACCCCGACCGGGGCCATGCTGCTGACGTCCTGGTCAATGGGGCTACAGGCCAGGCTCCATCGCCTTACTTCCAACAACTGGTGGAGCAGATACAGGCTAACAATCGTCTGCTTCAGATACTTTGCGCTTAGAAAGAGCCGCAACAGTAGGTGGCTCCACCGGCACCCATGTCAAAAGGCCTGTCAACCAAAAGGGGTGGCCAGAGAAAGAAAATTCCTGCCAAAAGGCCTCAGAAGATCGGGAACAATCCGGCACCCATGTCCTCCCACGTTCCTGGCTAGGACAGGCCAGCAGAACGCTCCAGGAGCACATCCCCAAGAGAGAGTCACGAACGAAGAAATCCTCGATACTCTCGGGCAGAAAACCGCAACACCGTCCAGGAGCGAGCCTCCAAGACTGCTGGATCCACTGGAGGTACTAGCAGACCGGCTACTGAACCCTCCTGGGACAAGACGGAGTTGAGGGATTACCTCAACTCCAAAAGATCAGCCACTCGCGCCGATCCGCGAGTGGAACAAATCTGGAACCGTGTGTTCCAGAACGA
>JAOVVI020008815.1:0-13976 GCA_028571085.2 Nepenthes alata
GCGTGAAGAAAGTCCAGAGGCTAACGGGAAGGCTGACAGCGCTGTCCCAATTCTGGGCTAAATCAAGAGACAAATATCAGCCTTTCTTAAAGGCTATGAGGGGGACCAAAGTAAATGGTTTTGAGTGGATTGTGGAGTGCAAGTCCACCTTCGATGAGTTGAAGGAGTACCTGGCAAGTCTACCATTTTTGACATCACCGAGAGACGGAGAAGAATTGTACCTCTACCTGATAGTGTCAGAGGTGGCTCTTAGCTCGCCGTTATATGCCAAGACTTTGACACTCAGCGGCCGGTCTACTAGATGACTAAGACGTTGATCGGTACAGAAACACGCTACCCGCACGCTAAGAAGCTTGCTTTGACACTTGTCTTCTCAGCTCAAAAGCTAAGACCCTATTTCTAGGCTCATCGAGTGGTCATACTGATTGACTAGCCACTGAAGGTTTTCCTCCAAAAACCTAATATTTTTGGACGTCTGATTAAGTGCACCATCGAGTTGGGAGAGTCCACAACCCCAATGATCATTTTCCACGTGTCAAGGGACAGACCCTGGCCGACTGCATCGTCAAGACCACGACCTTAATCGTTGATGAACACCCCATTGAGGACACAAATCATCACCCAGAAGAGCCAGAATGCGTCTTTAACATGGATGGTTTGTCCACTAACTCAGGCAGCGGCGTCGAAGTGGTTCTAAGGAACCCAGATAGGTTTGAGGTGAAGTATTCCCTAAAGCTTGATTTTTCGGTAACCAATAACGTTGCCGAGTATAAAATCCTATTAGCCGAATTATGACTTGTCAAAGAGTGCTCAGTTAGGTGGCTAACCATCTACAGTGACTCAGAGCTAGTCGTTAATCAGATCAACGGGATTTTTGAGGCGTGCAACCCTCTCTTTGACAAATACCTAGCTAAGGATAAGGATGCCATCCGGAGAATTAGCAAGCTGAACCTAGTTCATGTCCCCAAAATTGAGAACTGAAAGGCCGACCAACTTGTTAGGGCGGTGGAGGTCAAAATTTCAGAACTGTACTTGAGGGATATAAGGGAAATCTTGAGCACTCATAGCACAAAGCAACAGGAAGCAATGCAAGTCTCAGACGCCAAAAGCTGGATGGTGCCATACTAGAGGCATCTGGTAGACGAAACTCTGCTAGATAACGTGGATGAGGCCATGCGAATCAAGAAGACGGTCGGTTGGTACACTAAATGTCGACAGTTGGTCATATCACCGTGGATACTCGACTCCGTACCTCCGGTGTCTTATTGCTGAGGAGGCCAATTATGCCATGAGTGAAATCTACCTCGGGATATGTGAATCACACAATGGTGGCAAGAACTTAGCATTCAAAATCATGCGCTAGGGATATTACTGGTCAACAATGAGCATGGACACCCTAGAGTTCATGAAGAAGTACGAGAATTGCCAACTCCATGGCTATCTTCACCACTAGCCGCTAGCGGAGCAGAGGTCCCTCCAAGCTCCTTGGCCTTCTGGGCAATGGGGGTTCGACATTCTCGGCCTATTTTTCATCGCGACCAGATAAAGGAAGTTCATCGTCGTGGATATAGACTCCTTTACTGAATGGGTTGAAGCCGCTCTGCTAGCCAAGATCACCGAGCACAATGCTCTGGAATTCATCTGCTAGAGTATAGTGAGTAGATTTTACATTTTTGAGGTCATTGTGTCCGACAACGGAGCCCAATTCTCAGAGAAGCCCTTCATAGAGTATTGTGCCAGTTTGGGCATCAGATTGGTCTATACTTCGGTAGCATACCCCCAGGAAGACGGGCAGGTGAAAGTCACCAACCATACGTTACTCCACGATTTAAAAACCAAGCTGAGGACGCAGGGTGCTCATGGGTCGACGAGCTCCCCTCCGTCCTATGGTGACACCGGATGACTTCTAATGAACCAACTCGTGAGATACCTTCTGACTCTGCTACGGGATTGAGGCGATAATTTCAATTGAGATCGGGCTCCCAAGTCTTAGGGTTAAAGAATTTGACCAACTTGATGACTCCTAGAAGATTAGTGAATACCTAGACTTGTTGGAGGAAGCTCGTGACGCAGCTAGGATGCGTACAGCAGCCTACCAGTAACGAGTCGCCCGCTATTACAACAAGAAAGTAAAAGCGTGTCAATTAAAAGTTGGAGACTTGGTCTTGCCGAGCATAGAGGCTACAGGCAAGACAGCTAACCGGAACAAGCTTTCCCCGAATTGAAAAGGCCAATTTCATGTCACAACCGTTCTGCGGAATAGAGTATACAAACTTTGAACCCAAAATAGCAAGTTGGTCATGCAACGTGGAATGCGGTCCACCCGAAGTGCTATTATCAATGGAGACCTAGGTAGGTTTTCTGTATGACATGTAGTGTGCCTATAACATACACCCAATGTCATTAATAAAAGAAATTTCTTTTATTCATTCGCATTGTTTTGTATTTGTTTTCTTCTCTTTTCCCCTGTGAATGCTTGCTTGCGGGTTATATAAAATAAACAACCTAGATCGTCCTTAAGTCGGGTGGCTTTCACCCGCTCGCATTTAAACCCCGGTCATCCAGGTAGCCCGTAAGCGGTCGACTAAAATATTGGTCATCCAAGCGGTCGAATTAAACCCTAATTATCTAGACAGCTCATAAGAATTCGAATTAAACTTGGTCACCCAGGCTACTAGTAAGAGGCCGAATTAAACCTTAGTCATCCAAGCGATTTGTAAGCGATCGAATTAAACCATGATCATCCAGGCAGCCTGTAAGCGGTCGAATTGAACCTTGGTTCTAGGCCTGTACGCTGCTGGTAACTCAGCAGCTTGCTCTAATCTGGCGGTTCCAGGCAACGACTCAACAGGCACGGCTTGCGCCGGTTGGTCCTCCGGCTCAGTTGGCAGCTCAGCAGTCGGCTCTAATCTAGCCTCTTGAGGAAATGGTTCCACAGCCGTGGCTTGCACTGCTAAGTCCTTTAGATGCAATAGCACAGCAATAGTGCCACTCGTGGCGGCTTGCACGATGGCCTCAAAATTCTCCACAGAAGCCACTTCTCCGGACCTCTCTCCGATTCTAGCGTGTCATTCGGCCATTCTGTAGTCCGACTCTATGGAGGATGAGAAAAAAGGCTCTATCGTCGTAGCCCTCTTCTGTCATGGATTGCTGGGAGCATCACCGGTGAAAAGTGCGCCGACCTCTTCAATGGCAAGAACATAAGCTTTCCTCTTGTATTGTGAAGCTTCCGGTGGTGGAGGTCTGATCTTCTGGACCGAAGAATCCCAACGAGCCTTCCTGGCTTCCTCCCTAGAAACCAGGTGATCTCTTCTAAACTCGGAGAGATGCTCCCTCATCAACCGCAATGGTAGCTCCACTGTGACAGTGGCTCTTAAACTTGAAGAGATGCCACCACTTTTGTCATGGGTTTTCGAGTAAAGATATTGGGAACCTTGCCCCAATCCTAGGACAAGGGCCAGGTATTAGCAACACACGCGAAGAATAAACGATCCTTCTGATTCTTGTGGGAGTCACATATTGCGTTGTTGATGCTAGCTTCTTGGGGGATAAGGAGATCCAATCCCCACTCTTGGTGAATCAAAAAATTACCCTCACGACCTCCACCGTTAGCATCTATGAGTGGTGGCGGTGGATGATACACGGCGAGCAAAGATATCGCACGACATTTGTGTGAAGCCGTGTGATAGAAACACTAAGCGCTATAAAGATGGTGAGTAGCTCCTCTGGTATAAGGAGACGAACACTCCTCAGGTGATCCTCAAATACAGCAATGTGACCCACATGAGGAAAGTAGGCCCTGTCCTACTCCATGGGCATCGTGAATACAATCTACGATGGATGTTAAACTCGATGTATAGCTCTCTCACCTCACCAGTGAAAATTACTGAGGCGATTTCTAGAATAGAGAGAGACATGAAAGCAGGAGCAAGAAGAGAGACAAGGACTTAGAATTTTTAGAGAAGGAAAGCGTGGGTAGTTTGAATGGACAAATGATTTTTATAAAAACACACAGTTGTTAGGGTAAGGCAATGCATTGAAAAGGTACATCCATCATTACGGACACGTGTCACTTCCAGAGAGGGCGCAGTCAAATCAGATGTTCTAGTGAATTAATTATTGGGATTGCAAGTCCATTGCACGTTGACACGTGGAAAACTTTTCGACTGTCAGTCCGGTGGCATAATAACGTGTCAATTCCATCCACTCAAGTTCTCCAAATTTTTTCCAAGACGGTCAACGAATCTGATCAATGCTCTCTTCAGCTAGTTCTCTGGATTCTTATTAGAATGGTCAACGAATCCGTTTAATATTTTCTTCAGCCAGTTCTTTGAATTTTTACTTGGATGGTCAATAAATCTGATCGATGCTCGCTTCAGCCAGTTCTCTGGATTTTGGTTGGGACGGTCAATGAATTTGGTCAACACATCCTATAATTTTGTTCTCCAGATCATGAGGTTGCAGTCAATAGTCGCAAGCAGTGTGATCGGTAGACCAAGTGCCACTGCTAGTTTTCTCATCAAACTGTCTTGCACAGGCGTGTCCGATCGTTAACATGGTGGAGGCTATGGTCTCAAATGACCAGCATAGGGGGATAGTGATGGGGATACCAGTAACGGACTGGCCCATAAAGGAGGAAACAACCCAAATCCTCAGCGGCCTCTTTCTGCCTTGACAGTCAACGCTGCCATTAACCGTACGAGGAGCAAATCGATCAACATAGGTCCAAGATCAAGACGGCTCATCTAAGCCGAGGATGGTGAATGATTCCGTTGACCGATGAATCAACAAGTAGACCGATTGAAGCCTAGGACGGATGTGGCCTATGCTGAATTGGCCCACGTGTCCATCCTGAAGCAACAATGGCCATCTACCGTAATTTTTCATCTCCAAAGAAGGAAATCTTCACTGTAATGGTCACTACTAGAATCAAAACACATCCCAGGACGAAGACACCGAAATCCACATGCGATCTACTGGAAACCCTATCGGTTACAATAAGGAGATTGAAGGAGATCCACTTCCTTGACCGTTATAGCTAGAAACGGCGCTCACTCCTACACAGGAAAGGCAACGATCTCCACAAACGGTAAGCATTTAGGCTCGCTGCATATGGAGAGCAGCAAAGGGTCCATGGCTATAAAAGGCCATGGAAAATCCCTCTATAGGCACACTTTCTTTTACCCATAAAAGCTTTCAACCAATCTCACGCTTTTAGAAGCTCTCAAAATCTCGAGCATCCTAATGCTCTTTCTTTCTCTCTCTTGGCTACTAGTTCTCTATGGACTTAGTACTTAGAGAAATTGCTCTGCACGACTATCCCAAGCCACTCTCTCTACGGGTGCACTCCCACATCCACAAACACTCACCCAACATTCATTCTGCATTCTCTACATCCACCTTCTTATATTTAGAAGGCTGAGTATTGACTTGAGCGTCGGAGTATTTTTATTGGGGCAACATTCTACCGTTACTTGACCTCTTAATTGAAGTTGCGATGTGAAAGAACCGAGACTCAGTGATCAAGAGGTCTGAAGCCTGCACATCACTACAGTAAACAATAGGTCAGGTGCCGGTGGGATATTGTCCCACCAAAAATATTTCGACGCTCAAGTCAGTAACAAGCCTTTGAACTTTAGAAGGTGAGCTGGTTAGTGAAAGAGAGTTAGAAATGAGGTTGGCGGAAGTGTTGGCCTGTAGATGTAGAGACGTTCCTGTGACTCGTTGAGAGTATGGTTTCCAACTCGATGTCCATAAAGAACGAGTGAAAGTTATGTCCTGAAAGAGTTGAAGCTTTTGAGGATGGTTCTCAGAGAGTAGGCGAAGACTCTGTAATCTGGAGACTTGTAGTGGGATTGGAAGGAGAGCGTTCGAGAGAAAGTATGCTCAAGCACTATTTACGTTCGTGGTTCCGATTATATCAGAAAGTGTCCATTTCTGAGTGGAGACTCTGGGCTTATATAGATGGTGGGGAGAGCGACCTTCCTTGGCTAGGAAGGCGTGATCCTTAGCCTTGTGCTGGGCGGCCACCTTTGAGTTGGTGGGCCTGACCGGAGTGATTTGATGGATCATTTCCTTTCTGAGCAGTGTAACGGATCTCGAGATTATCTACTTTCCTTTCATATTTTTGTGACAGTTAGACTCCATTGTTGGCAAGGGGAGATAATCTCGCACCTTCAGCACGGGGAAGGCGCTGAATTTGTTGCTGCCTTTTTAGTGGATATCGACTTTAATGAAAGCGGGTAATCAGGAAAAGGATCGTTGCTTTTCGTGTACGGGAATGCCTGCCCAAACTGGGCCTGGTCCGTATTAGGTTTAACGTCTTTTTGCGACCCACTGCTACAGTACTTTCAGTCAACAGAAATGTTGACCGTCTTGAAGGAGCGCTTTGGCCGTTTGTTTGTGTGCCGGGTGGTCAATGCTTTTGCGTTGATAGTCTAACGCGTGTTTCGACCTTTCTAAATTTTGGGTTATTTTTCTTATTGGGCCTGCCGGCTATGGGTCTACCCATCACTAGCCCTCCATGCTGGTGGTCAGGATTCTTGCCTCCAGAATGTTTATGATGGAATGCACTTATTTCTGTTGGCTTAGTCATTGCCTGTCTAAAGAGGAGCCTTAAGAGCTTCCAAAATGTTAACCGGATTCGTTGACCGTTCTTGGGAAGTTTTTGAGCAACTTGGAGAAGGAAACGTTTGTCATTAGCCGCCCTGCAAGAAAAGTAGGCCACATGTCTCCACGCGGTACGTTCAAGATCCTGGCATTTAATGAGCCGAAATACTCAATTTGATAGCCTTCTTCTAGGGAAATGACACGCGGCGGTAATGATGGCGCAGGTTTTCGAGACGGTTTTGGGTTCACATGGGTTTTTAAACCGCCATTTTGAATTCCTTGTGCCATACGTGCTTCTTCATCTTCGTCGTTTCGTTTTGTGAAGGAGAAAACACAAACCCTAACTCTGACCATGTCTTCCGTCGCAGACATCGCCTCTATTTTGAGAGAAACTGACGTGAAAGTCCTGTATTTAGAGTTCAACATTCCGAGGGAGATCGCCTTCCGCATTCCAGGGAAGGAAGATAGAGCCTTTTTACCACCCACTGGCTTTGTGACTATATATGAAGCCCATTCAAGGAGGGGGCTCCACCTTCCAGTCCTCGATGAACTGATGTCGATTTTTTGGACGCTCAAGGTCCCTATCGCTCGGTTTCACGCAATTTAGGACTCCCTCAAGAATTGAAAGAACCGGTTCTTTTTTGTTAACGTGGGAGAGTCTTGGCCCTTGCCTAAGAACTGGGGTCAAGTGCCTGAGGTGTACACGGGGGCGCCTTCGAAGGCGGAGATGGCCTCCCTGGAGCGGCTAGTTGAGCTGATAGAGAAGAATCTGAGGGACTTCCAGAGAGAGCTTTTGGTCTCTCGTGCAGAGGCAAAGAAAGCCAACTGGGGGCCTCCGTCTCCGGTCCAAGAAATGAGGATCCCACTGTCGGAGGTCTTGCAGAAAAAGAAGAGCAACAAGGGTAACATTATTGGTCCCTGCCTTACTGCTTCAAGTCCTCCCAGTCCAAGGCAAAAGAGGGCGGCGTTGGTGGTGCCTTCTTCGTCGTCCTCTCGGCCTGACTACCTTTATGCCGAACTTTTCGTGGGCGTTGGCACCACATCTGGGGTAGAGGTTGAGGCGGCCGTTGAGGCTTATAAGACCAAGTTGAGTAGCGGTGTTGTCCTGGTCCAGCCTATACCATCAGAGTCGACTCGGGAGCCACCTGTAGAGGCACCTCAGCCGCAGGAGCCGTCAGTTGGATCTCTTGTTGCGGTAATTCTAGCGGAGCAGCAGGAGCATATGTTGGAGTCCCCCGCCGTTTCGAGGGAACCCGCCAGGAGGGAGGACACTCCAGAGGATCCCATGGCGGAGTTCATGGCTGAGGTTGCCACCAGCCCCACTGACGTCGGTCCCCTTCTTGGCTCACCGCCATTTGCTTCAGAATCGGGCGTGAGGCTTGACAGACCAACGTGGAGAATTTGGGATGTATAAGTTCTATTGCCTGCCTTGTCTTTTGATCCCTTTCTAATTCCCTTTTTGTTTTTTGTGCAGGCGGATAAAGTATCGAGCGCAATGGCTAAGGTGCTCAAGCAGAGCGACTTGGTGATCTTTGATAGAGAAAAGGAGATCGTCTGTCTCGAGGCTAAGTTTGCGGCTTTGGGGGCTGAGCACCGTGAGGATGCAGTTGCCTTGGAGGTTGTTTTGGCCGGCGTGGTGGTGGAGAACCAGAGTTTGAAATCTGAGGTCGCCCGTTTGAAGGAGGAGAATGAGCGAGATAAAGGGCGCATTGTTCAACTTGCTTGACAAATGGCGACCTTAGAGAATGATCTGAGTCTCCGTATCCACCCCATGAGGTTGAGGGCATGATGATGGCACTGTTATGGGAAGGGGTCAACATTAGCCGGCGTATTGTGCAGCTAGTTGATCACGACTTCCCCGTGGATCTTATTAATTTATTGAACCAGTCAGCATAGTGTCGAGACATCCTTATGGGGCAGCCTCAAGACAGACCAAGGCCACCACTGCCTCCATAGCCTTTGCGATTGTATATATATATATATATATTTTTTGAATTCAATGATGTATCTTTCAATTCTGCAATAATACAAGTAGCCCTGTGTTTGTCACACACTCTTGCCTTTGTATTTTTCTTCTTTGACATTCTTGGCGGCCAATTGGGCAGGATTCCTGCGAGTTGGACGCCCACCTTATTTTTCTGGTGTTGAAGGTGTCTTCTAGGCCGTTGCGTTTGTTAAACTGGCTTAGGATTTGCCTGTGAATAAAGCTTGGAGGTGCTACCCAGGTGTAGACTTGGGCGGCCTACTTTAGTGGAGCATTTCGCACCTGTCGACCATCGTTGGCTGATCACGCTATCTCCTTATGAAGGAGGTCATCGCGTGTGTTGTGTTAGCCACCTAAGATTTTTTCGACTGCTAACGGGCCACTTGGATGACCAAGGTTTAGATACGACCACTCATGAGCCGCCTGGATGACCAGGGTTTAATTACGACCGCTTATGAGCCAGTTGAATGACCAGGGTTTAAATACGACCACTCATGGGCTGCCTAGATGATCTGGATTTAGTAACGAGAGGGTGAAAACCCCCGTGATTTAGGGGAAGCCTAGGTCAATTTGAACTTGCAATGAGAACCACATATATATATGCACATGCAGCATGCTAAGGAAACACTTATTTTACTAATGGAATCGTGCAAACAAACCTGGGTCTCTATTGGTAGTAGCGTTTGAGGTGGATCGTGTTTCACGTCTATGAGACCAATTCCCGTCCTGGTTTCGAAGCTTGTATGCCCCGTTTCATAGGACGGCGGAGAAAAGAAAAGGCCCTTCCCAATTGGG
Organism: Nepenthes alata; assembly: GCA_028571085.2. Taxonomy (NCBI): domain Eukaryota; kingdom Viridiplantae; phylum Streptophyta; class Magnoliopsida; order Caryophyllales; family Nepenthaceae; genus Nepenthes; species Nepenthes alata. Next base: position 9,389 of record JAOVVI020008815.1, read on the forward strand.
GGAGAGCTTGCTTCGGCCGGCCACCTTTCCTGTGGCCTCGATGCTCCGTAAGACTAAGTCTCCAACGTCAAACTACCTCGCTTTTACTTTCTTGTTGTAGTAGCGGGTGACTCAATGTTGGTAGGCTGTGGTCCGTATTCTAGCGGCATCGCGGGCTTCTTCTACCAAGTCTAGGTGTTCCTAGATCTTTTGAGAGTTAACCTGCGGGTCGAAGGACTCCACCATAAGACTTGGAAGCCCGATTTTGATCAGGATCACCGCTTTAGTCCCATAGCAGAGGCTGAAGGACCAAAGGATTGAGGCGAGCCCATCTACCCAGGAGCCCCCAGCATCCTCCAGCTTGGTATTGAGCCCGTGGAGTAGCGTTCGGTTTGTGACCTCCACCTGTCCATTCGCTTGGGGGTATGCCACCGAAGTGTGGACTAGCCTAATCCCTAGGCTGGTGTAAAACTTGGTGAAGCGTTATTCCGAGAACTGAGTTTCATTGTCAGTCACAATGAGCTCTAGAATGCCAAATCTGCTAATTTTGTTATGGCAGGTGAACTCAAGTGCGTTGTGTTCCATGATTTTGGCCAGCGGAACGGCTTCGACCCACTTTGTGAAGTAGTTGATTCCCGCTATAATGAACTTTCTATGCCCGGTTGTAATGGGAAATGGGCCAAGAATGTCAAGTCCCCATTGCGCGAAGGGCCAAGGCGCCTGAAGGGATTTCAGCTCGGCGGACGGCTGGTAGCGAAGGTTGCCGTGGAGCTGGCAGCTTTTGAACCTTTTTACAAACTCGAGAGCATTCTTTTTCATTGAGGGCCAATAGCAGCCCTACCGCATGATTTTGAATGCTAAGTTCTTTCCACCCACGTGTGATCGTCAAATCCCAAGGTGCACTTCGCTCATGACGTAGTCCACTTCTTCTAGGGTTAGGCAACGGAGGTGTGGGGTCGAGTAGCCGCGGCAATACAGCCGCCCGTCAACTATGGTGTACTAGCCAGCCGTTCTCTTTATCTGCCTGGCCTCTTCTGCATCTTGCGGCAATGTTTCATCCGATAGATACCTTTGGTTGGGTGTCATCCAATTTTTAGTCTCGGAGACCTGCATTGCCTCCTGTCCCTCTATACTGGGAGCGCTCAGGACCTCTCTCATAATCCTCGAGTACTGTTTAGGATTTTTTGTCTGCCGATGCTCTTGCCAGCTGATCGGCCTTTCAGTTTTCGATTCTGGAAACATGGACCAAGGTTAGATTGTCAAAGTTGCGGACGGCCTCCCTTAATCTGGCCAAGTATTTGGCCATATTTGGGTTGTTTGCCTCGAAGTTTCCATTAACTTGGTTGACGATCTGCTCGGAGTCGCTGAAAACAGCCAGTCTCTTGGCTGAGTACTCCTTTGTTAATCTTAACCCAGCTAGCAAGGCTTCGTGTTCGGCAACATTGTTGGTAGCTGGGAAGTCGAGTTTAAGGGAGTATTTCACCTCAAACCCTTCGGGGGTCGTGAGGATCACTCCTGCTCCATGCCATGTCTGTGGATGATCCGTCTACGTGGAGGATCCATTCTGGAGCTTCCATGCGCTGTTCCGTGTTCTCTGAGGGTTGTTCTTTGAGAATTGGTGTCGTGGCCTCAACATTGAAGTCAACCAGAGCCTGCACCTTTTAGGCTGGCCTGGGTCTGAACTTAATGTCAAACTCGCCCAACTCGATAGCCCACTTTACCAACTGTCCAGAAATATCAAATTTCTGGAGTATGCTCTTTAGAGGCTGGTCAGTGAGAACTACGATGCGGTGTGCCTGAAAGTAGGGCTTAGTTTTTACGCAGAGAATATGAGAGCTAAGGCCAAATTTTCTGTGCGCGGGTAGCGCGTCTCTGGGCCAGTCAATATTTTGCTAACATAGTAAATCGGTCGTTGGGTACCAAAGTCCAGGCTTACGAGGACGGAGCAGAGGGACACCTCTGATATTGCCAAGTAGAGGTACATCTCTTCACCGACCTTTGGTGATGTTAGTAATGGCGGGCTAGCTGGGTACTGTTTCAACTCATCGAAGGCCGCCTGGCAATCTGCCGTCCATTGGAAACCGTTTGATTTCATTCCCCTCAGCGCCTTAAAGAATGGCTGATACTTGTCGCCAGACTTTTTTAGGAAGCGGGATAAGGCTGCCAATCATCCAGTCAGTCGCTAGACATCCTTGACGCTTCGTGGGGGAGCCATGTCCACGAGGGCTTTGATCTTCTCTGGGTTTGCTTCGGTCCATTGTTGGGAGACGATGTAACCCAGGAATTTTTCGGAGGCCACCCCGAGGAGACATTTAGACGAATTCAGCTTCATTTGATGCTCGCGGACCACCTCAAAGGACTCCGTCAGATCGCTGATATGGTCACCCATAACTCTGCTCTTGACAAGCACGTCGTCAACATAGACTTCCATATTATGGCTGATCTATTTTTTGAATATTTTGTTCACCAGTCGCTGGTAGGTGGCTCCCGCGTTCTTTACTTCAAAGGGCATCACTTTATAACAATAGGCCCCCTGGTCTGTCATTAACAAGGTACGCTCTTCATCCTCCGAACTCATCCGGATCTGGTTGTAACCTGAATAGGCATCCATGAAGCTCAAGAGCTCATGTCCGGATATTGAGTCTACCAGGAGGTCAATCCTGGGTAAAGGAAAGCTGTCTTTTGGGCAAGCTTTGTTAACATCGGTAAAATTGATGCACATTCTCCACTTCCCGTTGCTCTTATTTACCAAGACTACGTTGGAAAGCCAATTAGGGTATTGAATCTCCCTGATGAATCCAGCATCCAGAAGTTTCTTTATTTCCTCCCAGATGGCGATTAACTTTTTCACTTAGTGGTTTCTCCACTTCTGCCTGACGGGTTTTAGATCCAGGGCGAGGACCAACTTGTGGAGCATTACCTGGTCTGGAATCCCAGGCATGTCAGCGGGAGTCCATGCGAAGATGTCAACATTTTGTTGCAGGAATGAGATTAGTTATTCGCGTAGCACGCCGGTGAGTGAGCCGCCGATTCGTACGCACCTTTCTGGATCGTCGAGATTCAGTGGGACTAAGTCGGTTGCCTCACCAGACTGTGCCTGCTGCAAGGTTGCGTCGTCTTGATGGTCAAGTTCTTCTACTGTTTTGGTGCTGTCGTTAGGAGCGATTTGGGACATGTAGCATGTCCGCCCAGTGACTTGGTCACCCAGTACTTCACCCATGCCGTATGGCGTTGGAAATTTCTTGTTAAGGTGCGGAATTGAGGTGACGGCCCGGAACACTGTTAGGCATGGCCGGCTAGTATTGCATTGTATACAGAGGGCAAGTCGACTACCAAGAAGGTGAGTGTACGACTTGCCATTTTCGGGTACGTTCCTAGGGTGACTTCTAGTATGATCATCCCTTGAACGGGTACCGGTTTATTGTCGAGGCCATACAACGGACCTTCTGCAGATTTTAATTGACTCATTTTCAAACAAAGTTTAAAAAATGTATCGAGGTAAAGTAAATTACGAGAACTTCCATTATCAATAAATACTCATTTCATCTGGTAGTCAACACTTTCATCGGAAACGAGTGCTAATACAACGAGGGGGTCTTCATGGAGAAAACTACATGTGCTAGGTCGTCGTCACTAAAACTAATGACGTTGTCAGCAATGAGCTGCTTCTTCCTCCCTGCATGCTGGTCCTTGTTGTCCACCGGATTCTTGATTGGCCGGATGGTGATCATGTTGACCACTCCTACCGCGGCCCGATTTCATGGTGGAGAGGTCCCTGATCCTTCTCCGCCTGCGTTGCTAGAACTCTGACCAAGGCTTTTAACAAACCTGGTGAGGTGGCCCCTTCTGATTAGCTCCTCAATCTCCCTCTGAAAGGTCTTGCGATCCTCTGTGGAGTGCCCGGGAGATCGATAGAAATCGCAATACTTGGCTAGATTTCCTCCCTCCGCCTTCTTCAGTTGTTTTGGCCACTTTAGGAATTTCTCCCCATGGATCTGCATGAGGACGTTTGAGTACGTATCAGTCAAGGGCGTTAGGCTGATGGGCTCGTAGTCATTGCGCTGTAGCGGCCCAATCCTGTGGCACTTTTGGTGGGAGTGATTACCACCGTTACTTTTCCTCTTTCCTTCAGGTGGGAAAGAGCGAGGCTGCTCAGGCCGGTCGGGACGTTTGGGCTTGCTGGCCTCCTCTGCTGCCCCATAGTCCCTCGTTATAGCCTCAACTTCCCGAAATGTCTGCGAATTCTTATGCTCCAGGTGCCTAAAGAACTTTTCATGTGCCAGCGCCGAAATGAAACTGCCCGATTTTACTTCCTCTGTCTGTCGGGGGATTTGCCTGGCTTCTGCCACGAAGCGATCTAGAAACCTCCGTGGGTTCTCTCCATGCTTCTGCTTGATATGTGACAGATGCCACAGCTGTTTTTCCTCCCTGCGGCTGGAGGCATACTGAGATAAAAAAAGATCCACAAGCTCATGAAAACTTCGGATTGAGTCTAGGGGGAGATGATGGAACCAAGTGCATGCGTCCCCTTTTAGAATGAGGTGGAAGCAGCGACACATGGCTGCGTCGTCCAGCCCCCGTAGACCTAGATGGTGCGGAAGTGGGAGAG
>JAOVVI020008816.1:0-13975 GCA_028571085.2 Nepenthes alata
TTTACTAATAACATATTAGAATATATTAGAATATATTTTGTTTATAATAATCTATACTTAAACAAATTAAAAACCCTAATCAAATATGAATAAATTCTTATTTTTCTCATACCGGCAAAAATAATTCCTTTTATCAAAATAATTGTAAAGTTTTTCTTCATTTTACTTTAAATAAATGACATACAATAAAATTATAAACATGTAGAAACTTTAATTATAATTTAGAAGTATATAGAAACTTTAATATGTAATTTTAAAATATATAGAAATTTGAATGTGTAATTTAAAAACATACATAATTTTTAATTTGTAATTTAAAGACATATAGAAATTAACAGCATACAAAATCATAAATCTATGATTTTAAAATTTTTACATATATTATATAATTTTATTAATTTTTTTAAATATAAAATATGTATGAACAATTATATAAGAATCTAAGATATGTAAAATATTTATATAATATTTAAAGATATGTAACAATATAAATACAATAATTTAATATTTAAACATAATATGCATGAATTTAATTCATATACTTTACATAACTCTATAAAATAGGAGTGAAATCACATATATATAAAATATATGTTATGTTATAAAATAACATATGTATAAATATTTAAAATAAAAAATACTCAGAGCGATTAGAAATAAACAATAATAAAGAAAAAAAAGGCTTATATGGACTTGTATTCAATTGATTTTATTAAAAGATCTCTCCATTTCATATTAATTTCTTCTCTACTTCTCTAACCTTTTCTTTCTCTTCTTCTAAACATTAGATAAGAATAGTCTAAAATGAACTAAGAGGCCTATTTATAGAAAAATAGTACACAAGCGCCACTTGAGCGTAAATCAAGTATTGATGCGTAATCTAAACCGTGCATCACGCAAAGAAATTTTACACCAAATATACATGTATACCACTCAAGCTTAGCTCAGATACAAATATTTTACCTAAAATAAACTCATACATTGGTTAAGTACATATCAGATACTATTTGATTTAACTTATGTCAGTCAAAATTTTAATTTTTTTATCCTAAAATCTCGATTAATTTTAAAAAATTCTTCAACTTGATTAAATTAATTATTATTAAAATAATTTTTTGTCGCCATACCTTATATAATTGGAGATTTGAATAGAGAATCATAGGCGGATTTCAATATTTGGATTGATGGAATGTGAAAAAAAGGACGTTTCGTCCCAAATTATATAATAATATTTCGACCTTATGTAAGATTAGTGAAAGTAGTATAAAATTTAATATTCAATACATGTAAAGAATATTTATATCTAGATACAAATAATAATAATATGTATAAAACTAAATGACAATAAGTAATAATAAAAATAAATAATTTTTTGGTGATGAAGAAAAAATTCGATACTCACGGTAATCAAGAAAAATCCTCCGAATTTCGACCGCCAGAGAATATATCCACTACAAAAATTAACTTATAGATCGGGTGGTACAAACGCGTTAACTTAGTCGACTTACTCCCGTCTTGTAATCCCTATCAAAGAACTCTTTGGATTTGCTCGCGACAATAGAATCGGATGTCTTTCAATCTCTACGATAATCTTTTTTTACGAACCGATTGAAGTAGCGAATACGATCAGATCCCCTTCTTCACAATACCCATGTTACCGACGAAGGTAAAAGGGTAGAAATGTTGAATCGAAAAGAAAGGGTGATGAGAAAACTTGTTAGCACATGAAACACAATGATAAAAAATTGATTTTCTCAATTGGAGTTAGAATCATCGATTAAATGGAGTGAAAGAACTATTTCTCTCAAAGAGGCACGCTCCACAATGCTCAATGAAAAGTTAGGACAAATTAAATAAGATACATATTTATAAAGAGCTCAAAAAATAAGTTTAAAAATTTTACCCGTTGTTGCGGAGCTCGAGCACGCGGCGAGCGCACCAAGGGTTTTGAAGAAAACCGTATGGGCGCTCGAATGAGAAGGAGGCGAGTAGCGAGCAGCGAGCGGCGAGTGGGGCGATTCTAGAATTTGGGCTCGAGCGGTAGGCATGGGTCTTTGGGAATCTGGGCTCGAGCGAATATCGGGTGAGAGGCAGGCGCAATGCAGAAGATGATCTGGGAACAGACAGCCACTGGCATACGATGATGCAATATTTTAATGAACACAATTTGACATTGATATATGACTAAATATATTCACGAAAAATGCCAACCATAAAAATGATCCTACCAAAATGCTTGGATTTTGATATTGAATTTGTGTGCCTAGTTTTCAGGAGATTAAAAAAGAGATTTTGGATGACACCATAGAGCCAATTACATCATACACTCAAAAATTAATAAGATGTACCAAGATTTAATAAAATTCTTTTGGTAAAAAATATGAAAAAAAATTGCAACATTTGCATGGAGATGTTTAATATGTTAACAAATTAAAGCCAAGCATAAAAAACTGTCAGAATCTTTGCATTCTTTTCTTGCTCCTAACTAGAAATCAGAGCAAATTAGTATGAATTTCGTAGTTGGGTTGCCTTGGATGGCTATGAACCCTAATGTCAATTGAATGATAGTGGATTGGCTAATCAAATGAATGCACTTCATTGCAGTAAGAGCTACTTTTTCAAAGGATGTTTGATACGACTCTTTATTGATAAAATCATGAGATTATATGGAGTTTTGGCATCAATCATTTAGATTAGGATCCTAGATTTATATTCAAAATTCGGGAAAACTTTTATAAATAATTGGATACGGAATTAAAATTTAGCATAGCCTTTCATTTGCAAGTAGATGGTCAGTCGGACCTACAATGTAGATTCTGAAAGATATATCTAGAGCTTCAATCTTGGAGATGAAAGGTAATTGAGATAATTATTTTTTACTGGCCAAATTCACTTACAATAATAGCTATCAATTGAGTATCAGTGTTGTGCCTTTTGAATTTTTTATAGAAGGAGATGTCGATTTCCCATCAATTTGGAGGAAATAGGCAACCGATGGCTTTTGGATCTAGAAACAATTCAAGAAAACTTTGGAGAAGATTCAACTGATTCAAGATTCAAGACTAATTGCAAGTAGTACAAAGTCGTTGGAAAGATTATAAAAGCCATAAAAGATCCAAATTAAGTTTGGAAATAGGTGACCACATATTTTTAAAAGTGCCCCCAAAAAATATAGTATTGAGATTCAGTTTGAGAAAAAAAGTTAAAACCAAGATACATCGAACATTTTAAAGTATTACAATGGATTAGGGATATGATTTCCATATTAACGTTATCTCCAAAATTAGCAAATTTTTGTAATGTGTTTAACGTGTTAATACTTCATACATACGAATGCAATTTCTGTCGTATCGTCGAACACAAACCACTGAAAATTAACAAAGATTTAACTTTTAAAGATGAACATATGCAAATTTTGGGTCAATGCGATTAAATATTCTTACTAAGGTTATTCCTTTTGTGAAGGCAATGTAGACAAATTACTCATTTGGAAGATGCAACTTGAGAGCAAGAAGAAAAATTTTGAAATAAGTATCCACATTTACTCTCATCAATGTACATGAGTTTTGAGGGTGAATTTTATAAGAAGAGGAGCATTATAACACCTATGTGCTAAAATGTAATATTAAAAACAATCTAATCAAATAAATCATTAAGAATAATTATGTATCGTGATGAAAAAATTATAATTGAGAATAAGAGATAATGCCTAACCGGCGCATGGTCAGTGTTTGGGTGTGGATAGCTTTACTAGAACACTTGAGGGGTACAGGAAGAGAAGCTCATGTATAGATATAATAGCAGTCACACTTGTTGGTAACACATGAAAGACACATGTAAGTTGGTAATTAAATAGGTTTATGTCCGATGTACGACTAGTGTTCATATGCCAATTTGCATATATATTACTCTCAACTGATTTGTGAGTGATTTTTTTGATATTTTTGAGAGATCAGAGAAAGAGAAGATGAGAAAAAAATATATATAATTTTGAAGTAATTTTAAGTTAGATCTTACTAAATTAAACTTAACAAAAATATATGTAAATCATTTTTTTCATTTGTTACTGAAATTTTAAAAATATTTTATTAATTTCTTGTCCAAATTCACATGCATATAGCCTATTATCGTTCTTCTTAACCTTGAATTGTATGTGTGTTAATTTTATTCACAATTTATAGGATTTTAAAGGTTTTTGCTTTAATTTAATCCTATTATGAAGAAATCCCATAATACTTTAGTATTTAGCCTTGCCTGTTTCCATTTATACAATAATTTGATAAAATACTCCATAACTTAGTTAAATTGAAAACATTTGCTTTCTAAAATTTAAAACTTTTTATATTTGTCTATTATCTTTTTTTTGTCTAAATAAGAATTATTTTAAAATATATATATATATAATAAATATATTTAAAAATATTCTCACATATTATTTTATAAATAAAAATCATTATCTAACATCCACATGTTAGAAAAGTGATAATTATCCCCATATATAGTTAGCGCAACTACAAATTTTAAATAGTGATATACAATTCAAACTATAAGGTAAGAATCTGTAGTCCCACAGTCAATATACGACTGTAATTGATGAGACTTATTATTAGTCTTTAGTTCTTATTTTTAGTTTTTTATATTTGATTATTGTCCTTATTCTCCTCATATTTTTTCCATAAATAACTAAACACACACACACATATATATATATATACTTTTTTGAGTTTTAAGCTTATTATTATCGTATTCTATCACCTTTTAAATTTGCAGCATAAATTCTTATAAGGTTTTGGACATATATAAATTATCATATTTCTAAAGTTTTATAGTTACATAAACTTTTAGAATATTTTTAATTTTGGCATGTACCATGTTGGAACACATCCGCAGCTGGTGGGCCTTGATTTGCAGTTTGTTTGATGATTATATCGGACTATAATTGTAGACGGATTTTCCTTCATGTCTTGTTAAGAATCGAATATGTTCTTGATTCGGGTTTAAACACCGAAATTTTGGATGTATCCTAAAAAATGGTACATACATTATTGGATCATGAACGTTTTATCCAGGGTCGCATCCCGAACTTTGTTAATTTTTTTATAATATGATTGTATTTTGAGTTTTGGATGTATCCTAGAATATGGTACATATGTTATTGAATTATTTAATGCTTTATGCAGGATTGCATCCCAATCTTCATTAATTATTCTTATGATGTCATTATATTTGTGTTTTAGTTCTGGGGTTGTGACAATACTTGTATATCATGGATTGTTTTACTGACTTTTTTGTACCCAAGACCTATTTTTACTAATTATCTTTTATTGTATATAATTTTATTTATTTATTTATTCAGTATTTAGTTCACTTTTATATTTTTTATTTTTAAATACTATGCGTTATGGATCTAAATTTTAAACGAGTTCGGGTTGAGCTGTCTATCGAATTTCGATCTCTGTCCGTCAAGTTTAGAATCCTGCATACCATAATTTAAAATAAGTGGTCATGTGACGGTAGGATTTGATTCATCCAAAAATATTTTGACGCTCAAATCAGTAAAGAGCCTTCTGAAAATGAGAAAGTAAAATGTACTAAACGCAGATGTGGATGCTTGGAGTGTGTTGGAACGATGGTGGAAGGTGCACTCATGGAGAGAGTGGCTCAGGTTGATGGAGAAAGTAATTTTTTCTCAATACTCAGTTCGTAGTGAACCAATAATAAAGAGAAAAGAGAGAAAGCATTGGAAAGCTTACGGGCGTGGAGAGCTTCCGTTAGTTTAATGATGCTAGAGGGCATTTAGCAGGCAAGAAAAAGCATGCATGTGGAGTAAATTTTTATGACCTTTTATAGCAGCGGGCCTCTACCGCCTTCCTTAGGTGGCGAGGCAGGATACCCGCTTTCTGTGGGGATCATTGCCTTCTCTATGTAGATACGAGCACAATTTGTTGTTGTAACGGTCAAGAAGGTGGATCCATTTCTTTTATGGTATGGCAACCGTTATAGTTTCATTTGTGAATTACACGCCGATTCGTATGTCTTTCTCTCGGGATGCGCTCCGATTCTGGGAGGCTGTGGTTATAGTAGATATTATCTTTTTGGGAGATGTGGAGAATCAAGGTAGACAACCGTTGATGTTTAGAAGTGTGCACGTAGACCGATTTAGTCATAGGCCGCGTTTATCTTGGACAGCAGCCAACCTTTTGTTACTTCTCCGGTCAATGACAGTGTTGACCGTTCCATACACAAATGAGCCGCTATTGGTTTTGTGCCATTTTTCTTTTTATGGGCCAACTTGTTACTAGTGTTCCCATCAAATACGATGATAAATATGAATGGTCGGATTTGACATTAAAGATATATCATTTTAAGACCCTTGTCGTTTGTGAGAACACATGATTCTTGTTATTTAAAAAACAAATTGATAATGTTATATTAAATTCATATTATGAGATCAGGGGAGCCCAATTGAACCAAACTCGTTACTTTTTTGGACTATTGATTAATGTTTCGGAGAATGGAGCTTAGTTTTAATTTATTTGATAATTAATTTTATTATTTTATTTTTAAATGTAGCATCATTATTTGGGGATGTCGATGGTGGTACGTTGGGTGGGTGACGACACTACTAGTGGATTGTGACATCACAAATTTTTTTAGATATATAAATTATGTTACATGTAGAAAAATAGTTTAGTGTATTAATTTAGCTTATTTAATCATTATGACATGCTTAGGATATGAACAGATTTGGGGGTGCATCTCTTAAAAGGGATATACCCCGTCTATCTTTCATCTTCACCGTTAAATAAAAATCCAAATGTGTAGATTTAATATATAAAAATATTATATATAGTTTTCAAATTTTTTAATAATATTCATATATTGAATATTTAACATATTAGTAAAAATATTTGGAAAAATTAAATATTTTTTATATGGTTTAAATCTCATCTATTAATATTTTTTATATAACAGATAATATATTTTTCTAAGGAGATATATCGTCGCCAATTTCGAGTATAAAAAGGGGCTTAAGGGACGCTGACATACCACGCCAAAATGAGTTTTTGGACGTAAAAAATATTATTTTTGATAATTTAATTAAAAAATAACTTTTAAATTATTTTTTTTATTTTTATATTTTACTCATATATTTGTTAATATATTTTTTAAAAAGTTAAAAATATATTTATTTATATTGATTTTTAATTTAAAATTTCAACCACAAAATATTTATTAAATAATTAGGAAATGATTATTTGGGGCTGCTCGTGTCTGAAAGGAGCCGGCCCTTGGACGGTCAGAGGGGCAAACTTGAGGACGAAGTTCAATTACCGGACAAATCTTGGGGGGCAAGTTTCCTGTTTGAATACAAATGGAATGAAGATCAGAAGTAACGAGAAAATAAGAAGGGAAGAGAAGGGAGAGAGAGAATGGAGTGAAGAAGTAGGAAGCCATGGCGGTCTCCCTTATTTTCCTTCAGGCCCTGATTCCACGAAGAAGAGGAAGAGGAGGAGGAGGAAGGTTGTAGAGGTAAATCAAGTGAGTAATTTCATAATTTATACATGATTTCTTTAGCATTTGTATAGTTGATCTCAAATATCCAATTTCGAGAACAAGAGTCTTCTTTTGGCTTGATTTACCGTCCGTGTGGCTCTTGTTCCTGTACTAAAAATGCTCTCTGTTCCGGCGATGAAACTGATCTTCATACGCTGTTCATGCGCTGAAAATTACTGTGATGCAAAATTTTGTATATTCAATCTCAAATTTGCAAAACCTAGTGATGAATAATCTGAGCATGCTCTGTTGTTTCGCGCTGAAACCCCTGCTCCTCGGCAAAAATTGTGGTGCGAAATTATGGTCGAGGAGAAGCTTAAAGTTTGATGCTAGAAGTAGCAATATCCAGTGGATTTGTAAATCTTCGATTCTTGGAGCTCGGACCCCATTCATCAAAGAAAAATCGCCTGTTCTTTCAAAGATGTGATCAGGTAACTATTCTACAGTTGCTTTTTGCAGTGGCAAAGAATTGTTCTTTGAGGTTTTCATTTCTGGCTCTTGCATTGCTTTTATGCTGCTATTACTGAATCCTCCTTCAATAATCTTAAGAATAATCTAGTATCCTGCAATGAGGATGTGTGTTTAATTTTGGCAGCCTATTTTGATCTGCACCATTATCTAGTATCTGAGTTGCGTTCCCATCTGCAGTTTTCTCTGTTTTTGGGGCTTAGTGGCCTAGTTTTTTTTTTAACTGGTGGCCTGTGTTGACAAGTGACATTTTTTCACTATGGGCTTTTTAAAATTTCGAAAAATTTGAAAGAAAAAAAAAAAAGAAACTGCATGGAGAATCCTAATGAAAAAATTTCAATAAAAAATATGTATTAAAATATTTATATTTGAGAAAGGAATTTTTAATTTCATTTAGTTTTTTCTTATTAATTTTTTTTCTTCAATTTTTTTCTAAATCCAAATAAATCATATAGAGTTTAACATATTTGTGGAAAGAAATTAATTTTTGTGTCTGAGGCAAACATAGTTTCGCGGAAGAATGCATCATTAGAGGATACCAAACTTTGAAAAGTATCATGAAGCAAAAAGGAGATGCCTAAGAAAGTCCTTAGCAAAGTAAAACTTGGTAAATGCTGGGAACTTTACACTAAGTAGAGAATTTAACTTGTCTAAGATAAGTAGAAGTAAACTTTAAAAAATATAGGTAATATTGTTTCAATAGATGAAAGTAGGAAAGGTATTGAAACAAAATTAGCAAGTTGTGTTGAGATTCTTGAATCTAAAGAGTTAAGATAAGTAGAAGTAAAACTGAATATATTAAGTATAATTTTAGTAACTCTAAATAGAATACTGAATAAATTAAAATTAATGATCAAATATTCTCAATATTAATAGATATCATTTATCTTGGATCTATGATACAAATTCCTGGAGGTATAAATCATTATAGGATACATAAAGTTAATGCAGGTTGGCTAATTTAGGGAACTACATTGGGGATGATTTGTGATTGAAATGTACGTTTGAAAGTGAAAGAAATAAATTATAATACGATTATTAGATCCGCTATACTTTATATATTAGAATATTGAGTAATCAAACATATCCATAAATCAAGAGTTATAGAAATAAAAATGCTAAAATGGATAAGTAAAGTCAGACTAAAGATAATATAAGAAATTATAATATTGGTAAATATTTAGATGTTGCATATATAAAGATTAGATAAGGGAAGACTATTTAAGGTAATTGAGACACTTAAAATGTAGGCCAAAGAAAACACATGCAAAAAAATATGAGTTGTGATTAGAAAAAAAAAGGAGGAGGTAAATTTAGAGAAATTTAGAGTGATAGTATAAAAAATGATTAAAAATTTCTTATACTCTCGAAGGCTATTACATTTAATGGAGTGGTATGACACAAGTAAATTTATATAGCCGACCCAAATTATACGACTATTATGTTAACCCTAACTGGCTATGTGATGATAAACCCAAATGTTAATTCTAATTGGAAGATATTTTATCTGTTATAAATATATTGATGAATATATCTGTTATCATATTAATAACAGGTGGAACCATGGCTGAAAATTGTGAGCTTGAAGAATATGTGCCACATATAATTGAGGCTGATTGGATGAAATTGGAAAATTTATTTGGATTGTCATTTTGTTGTCAAATTACTTCCAATTCCAAAGAAAGTTTCATACTAAAGCAAGACAAATGAAAAACAACGTATACTAGAAGTTTATGCGCTCTAAAAGATGACCTTATAATGGCTTAGGACAACCCTAACACACATTATGTAAGTTAGAAACTTGTGCCTATAATTTGCATGACAAGGAAACAACTTGAAGATGATTTGTGTACCTAAAACATAGATAACATCAAGCATCATTATGACAAGTGATTTGGCAGAGGCCAGAGGCAATGGGAGGGGAAGTAATCAGCCTTGAAAAACTTGCAATGAGATAATAAAGGAAGATTTGATTGTGTTTCTACTATAGGAAGTGATGCATTAACCCTACTACGATAACAAGAGGAGATCATCTCTTTAGATGTGTAGTTTGATGTAAAGTTGGTGGTGTTCTGTTCTTCTTTGTTTTCCCCTACGCAAGTTGTTTACGTATAAGAAATGGCCAAAAGGGCAAATGCACATTATCCGATCTTGTTTACTACCCACTTTTCTTCTCTCTTGATACTTTACTGTCAATTATGCCATTATAATTCATCTAAAATAATAGACATATTTATATGGCTAGGATAATCCGAAAAAATGTTAAAAAGAAGTCAAGTAATAATAAAACCGTACTTGAGTAATCAGATATTAAGATGAAATTGGCTAGAGAGATGGATCATAATCAGAATCTAATTCTTTGTCTTTTTGGCTTAGGTGACAAGATGGGCTTTTCACTTGGTGATCAAGGATGGATTTTGTAAGATATTAAGCAACATATGTTTCCGGTGACATGCAGGTTGAGTGCTTGGCTTGAGGTTCCTGATAATGTTTGAGATGTTTGCCTTGTAATATTTGATTATCGTCTAATTTGATTTGGTATTATTAACTTATTTTGGGTTAAATTAGATATATCAAAAAAATAATTATGTAGTGTAAATTTGAAGGATATTCAAAGCAAGAGGATTTGTGCATAAAGTACGCTCGACATGCGCTTGAGCGCGGATTTCAGATTAGGGAGCGCTTGAGACGGCGCTCAAGCACGGAATCCAGAGTAGGCGTGTTCGAGGGGTGCCCAAAGGAGTGCTCGTGCGCATATAGGGTTAGGCGCGATACCTGACGCATGCTTGAGTGGCGTTCATGTGTCTATTTCTCTATAAAAGGCATCATGTGCACTGTTTTAATCATTTTGCACGGGAAGGAAGAGAATGAGAGAGAAAGAGAAGAGGAAGTGAGAGAGAGAGAAAGAGAAGAATAGCTAGTTCGAAACATTCTTTTTTTTGATCTATTTAGTTAAATATTGAGGTAAGTATTCTTATACCCTATTCTTGGTCGGTTTTTATTTTTGATTATTTTTACATATATTTGGCAATTTTAGCAAACATGCATGTCATTTTACTTTTTTCCATTTGCTCTACTCATGCATGCATGTACATTTACCGGAGGATTTGAGGTTTTGTTTCCATCTTGCTAATATTCAAAAATTTTACTTCTTTATAAAAAAAATAGATAAATATTTTAAAATATTATGTTCATACATAAGTATATTTGCAAAGAAAAATTTATAAAAATTTATATATCGGCTGTGCATGTGGTATTTATGTATTGTACTTCAGGTCGAGCTCTATTTTTATTATGTGATTCAACATGTGACATTTTTTTAGGAAAAAACTTTGTGATTTGATCTTTTTGAGTGAAAGCTTTGACATTTTCTGTCAGATAGGAAAAGTTTTATAATTTGTGATATAAACGTCCTTTTCAATTTATATTTTATGAAAACCATTAAAAAGATTAAATAAAATTAATATATTCAAATATCCTAATATATTAGATAAACTTGAGAATTATACTTATCATCCACGAATAGTAAAAGAAAGTAGTGTTTGGTCATGTCTATAGGAGAAAATATGTAATCATCCTGTCTATGAATCTAAATAGTAATAATATGACATCAAATTATTAGAAGTACGTGTAATTTTTCATCAAATTAGTATTTCAGTTTTTGATTCTTCGATTTGTATATATTTTGAATTTTTGATATATTTTACCTATATTGATTTGTATTTGATATTTCTATTGAGATTTACAAATTTCATCCACAGTTGGGATTTGATTGATCTCGTATAATTAAAATTTGTGGCTTTCGTTTTAGATTATACTTTTGAATACGATACCATATTTGGACTTTCATTAACGGGATTTTGGATTGTGGTTTTACCCATTTTGTATACATTTATCAACCATCATCCTAATTTTATACGTATTTGTTTGTTATATTATACATTTATACTTAATGAACTTTTAGCTTACAATTTTATTGTTCTTATCCCTTCAAATTAATAAATTTCGGATACGTTGCACAAAGTTTGGACACAAATTTAATAGAAGTTTTGTCTATTTTAGTGAGTATTAGCTTGTTATTCTAATTGTAATCATATCAACTATATTTTGGGTACTGAGAAACGATCGGATGTTGGCTTATAGTTCTGTATGGAATCAATTGTTTTATTTTATTATTTTGTAATGTATGTTGCTGGTTAGTATTAGATCTATAGTTTGATCATATTATTGGTTTGTCGCTTTTCTTTACAATATTGTAGAGCAGGACGTAGCTTGTCCGAATAAGTGGATCGGGAAATCCTATAACGGTTAATATTGTTAGTATTGTCATTTTGGGTTATATTGATGTTGTGTTAAGTTATATCCGAATTTTGGGATTTGTTTGGTTATTACTTTATAAATTTTGAGATTTATTTTTTTTTTGAGTTATAATTATTCTGAATTATTTTTACAATATATTTTGGTTCGGAACCTTGGCATGCCTGAATTGTACGATTCCCATTGTTAAAATGAATCTACAGTTATTATGCCTTTTTATTTGTTTTCCTTCCTTGTAACACATTCCTTTGGCATAGGAAATTGAATTTAATATGAATCTATTTTTTAAAATTACTATGAAGCAGGATTTTTGCTTATTCCGTCCCCTTATTTTGAACTCAATCCCCCTCCCACTAAAGCATACCCAAAGCATGCATGAAAAAGGCATTATCTTTGCAAAGAAATTGGATGATAATTGATTTCCTGATTGGCCTATGACGATCTATAAGATTTTTGCCTACATCGTTTGATTTCGAAGTGATAAAAGGAATATCTAGACCGAGGCCTCTTTGCAAAGAGATCTTTTATTCCAATCAATAAATAGGCAATATTTTTTACTCTGGTTTTTTTGTTAGAAAAATCTTCGTCAAAAAATTGTCTCTTTTGGCATATATGGCATTGGACTTAGTCTCTGGTGTTTCTTATGATGGGTCCAACCACAACATGAATCGGTCCAGTTATGATGATGGTCTATCTGACAATCAGCCCATTAACCAATGAAGCTCAACACAAAATAGGGCTTAGGGACCGTCCGACCAACCCATAGAGGATCAACAGCTTAGAGTCAAGGGGTAACTTCTATGAATTGGCCAATCACAGCAAAGTCCACCATCCACCTCAACAACAATAGTCTAGTAGTATAAAAGATGTCAATGCAATAGGTCTTAACTAATGGTGATAGTGGTTAACCATGGAGAATCACCGTACCTACTAATGAACGGCAACCCAACAAACCCACACAAGATGACATTTGACACGGTGACTCTCGTTAACATCGCGGCGGTTAGCAAATCCTGATGGAACACCTATCGTCAATATTTGTGCCAAAACCTTCTTCACGGAATACTATAAATTTTCTCACCCTTCACAGGGTAAGGGATCGAGGAATTTCCAGTGAAAAAAGTCACCCTTGAGCAAGACACACGAGTATAGAAAGAACCAAGCTCTCTTTCCTTACACAACTCTTTCTTCTCTTTGTAAAGACACTCCCCGTTGAGTGCACCCTAGTGAGCCACTCACCGAGTGCAAAACATCGGAGCTCAGTCCTTCACCTGTCCAAGCCACTCATTGTCGAGCGTTCCACAGGGGCTCAATCCTCCTCTCTCAATCCCCGCATACGTGCATCATTACATTTTTTCTTACCCTCTTTACATCTTTATATTTTTGAGAAAGATTTTTTATTTGAGCGTCAGAGGATAAACTGGGAGGTAAGTCCCGCCAATCGTCTAACCTCTTATTTATAATTTTTGATGCACATGTTTCATGTTAGTAGAGATAAGTGGCTCCATAATTCGTACCACAACTCAAACACTAGGGATGCATCACTTATTTTGCCATCATATTCTGACATTCTTGTCATGATAACAAAATTTATGCATAGAGATTTTTGCATGCATTTGATCAAAATATGCAG
>JAOVVI020008817.1:0-13974 GCA_028571085.2 Nepenthes alata
GTCAGAATCTTACGCGATCGGAAGACAAGGAAGTTGTGGTTGTCTCAAGAGAACTATCTTGAGAAAGTGCTTCAATGATTCAACATGGAGAAATCAAACCCCGTGAGCACACCGTTGGCGAATCACTGCAGGCTGAGCACTCATCAATGCCTGACTACGGATGACGAGAAGAAATACATGAAAGACGTTCCCTACTCATCAGTTGTGAGAAGCCTGATGTATGCTCTGGTATGCACCAGACTGGACATAGCTCATGCCGTCGGGACAGTTAGCTGTTTTCTGTCAAATCTGGAAAAGGAGCACTGGTCCGCGGTGAAATAAATCATGAGATATATTCAGGGAACTTCCAAGAGGTGCTTGTGTCTTGGAAGTGATAAATCGCAGTTGGTGGGATACTCAGACGCGGATATGACCGGAGATGTTGACACACGTAATTTCACATCAGGTTACTTGATAAAATTTACGGGCGGTACAGTTTCTTGACAGTCCAAGCTACAAAAGTGTGTAGTTCTATCCACAACTGAAGCCGAATACATTGCAGTTACAGAGGCCTGCAAGAAGATACTATGGATGAAAGAGTTCGTTCAAGAGATAGGCATCAAATAGGAGGGTATGTCGTACTATGTGATAGCCAGATTGCCATTCATCTATGTAAGAACTCTTCATTCCCTTCCAAATCAAAGCACATTAATACACGATATCATTGGGTGCGAGAGGTGGTGGAGAAATATCTATTGTCTTTGGACAAGGTTAGCACGGAAGAGAACGGGGCAGATATGATGATAAAGATTCTACCAAAAAGGAAGAATGAGGCATGCTGCAAGATGGCCGAGCTGATAGACTTAACTTCCTCACGGTCATAAGGGGAAGTTTGTTAGAAATCTTTCCTGTGAAAAAGTTTCGTTCAACATGATTGAGCGGATGGACGGTCAATATTATTGATCGGATGGACGGTTAACATCGTTGACCGGATGGACGGTTTACATCGTTGACCGGTTGGACGGTCAACGGACCGGTCAATATGGCTGACCAGCTAAAGGTTCAGGATGACCGGTCTAGCTGAGGGTTCTTAGAACAATAAGGAGGAAGGTCAACAGGATGTTGACCGGCCTGAATGGGAGGACGGTCAACAAGGTTGACCGTCTCATTATAGCAACACGGCACACCTGCTTTGTTTAAAAATGAGAAGGTTGACGTGCCTGTTTAGGTAACTTTAGAAACTCAAGACATCAGATATGTCTGCTCCTACAGGCATGCGTCACCTGCTTCTGATCTGATGCATGATTCTTGGGAACCGTGCACCAACCATGAGGAACGACGTGGTGGTTCAGCTGCTTCTAGGTCTCTTGTATATTCTTATATATATACGTGTAAGTAGGCCGGTTAGGATAAGCAAGCAAGTGCAGAGAGCAGAAGAAAATAAAGCAGTGTGTAAGTGTGTGTGAGTAAGAAGAACAGAGGAGAGGAAGAAAGTTCAACGGAGTGTGTGTGTGCATTTTTGCCTTTCTGTTTTTGTAATCTCCATCTTGTACATAATGTAATTTTTTGGACTTAACGTCCCATGATTTTTTTCTTGATTCATAAGAGTTTTTCACGTAAAAAATCGGTTGTCATTATTCTTACTTCCAATCCTTATCTTCGATCCATTTGTGCCCGTGACGGTAGGCCGCCCTCCTTCCGGCCAACAAGTGGTATCAGAGAGCAATGTTGATAATTTTATTCTAATGGCGTCGGCATCATCAAAGAATCTGTCATTTAGCGTTGAGCAGTTTAACGAGAATGAAAACTTCATTCTCTGGTAAGAAATGGTGAAAAACGTTATCACCAGAAAAGGGATGATAAAGGCGCTAAAGAAGAAGGATGAGAAGCCTGTTAATTTGACCGATGATGAATGACAAGACAAAAGAGATCTTGTAAATTGCACCATTAAACTCTGTTTGGCGGACAACACTTTCCAAGAAGTGCTTGGCTTGACTGACCCGGTGGAGATTTGGGTGAAGTTAGAGAGCCGGTATAAGTCCAAATCCTTGACAACCAGACTACACATTAAGAAGTAATTTTATGACTTAGGTTGTCGGAAGGAGGAAGTTTCGAGAAGCACCTGGACGAGTTTAACCGGATATTAACGCAGATGTCCGCCCTTGATGAAAAAATTAAGGGGGAGGACAAGGCGTTAGTTTTGCTGACGTCTCTGCCGGCTTCTTTTGATCATATTGTTACAACCTTATTGTTTGACAAGGATACATTAAAGCTGAATGCGATTATTGCTTCCCTACTCATGAATGAGTCAAGGAAGTCACGAGGGACCTTGACGTCTGAGGTACTTGTGATTGAATCAAGAGGAAGAAGCAGAGGTCGTGGTCAAAAGTAAGAAGAGACAGCCCGTAGCAAGTTAAGGTCAAGATATCAAAACCTTGAGTGTTACCACTGTGGCAATAAAGGCCACATTAAGAAGCATTAATTTAAATGGAAGCGGGAAAATGCTGAAAAAGAAAAAGGTGACAGTAGACGGACAGAAAAAAAGTCATCCGTCTCAGTAGTCACAGCAGGTAGTCTCCTACTAACAAGTGAAGGAGATGTGACAAATGTGACGGACGAGGAGTCCGACTGGGTAATCGACTCTGGTGCCACTTTACACGTCACGTCTAGAAGGCAACTATTCGCATCCTATACTCCATGAGACTTTGGAGTAATAAGGATGGAGAATGAAGGCACATCTCCGGTCGTAGGCAGGGGAGATATCGTCTTGGTCACAAACAATGGGACGAAGCTGATATTGAAGGACGTGCGTCATGTTCCTGATAGTAAGCTAAATGTCATCTCAACCGGTCGGTTGGATGAAGAAGGTTACTGCAATACCTTCTGTAAAGGCGAATGGAAGCTGACAAGAGGATTTCTTATTATAGTAAGAGGAAAGAAGGCCTCCGGCCTATATGTGATGAAGGCTTGTGCAGTGGCCGAAGACGTAGACGCCACAATCTGCACTGGAAAAATGGATCTGTGGCACAGAAGGCTAGGCCACATGAGTGATTAGGGGTTGTCCTACTTGGCAAAGAAAGGCTTAATTACTATGGCAAAGGAGGAAGGATAAAAAATGTGTCCTCATTGCTTGGCCGACAAGCAAAGGAGAGTCTCATTTCATAGAGACTCGTCCGGTCCAAAGGTGGAGCTCCTAAAACTTATTCACACAGACGTGTGTGGACCATTCAGAGAAAAATTATTTGGTGGAGCCCAATACGTTGTTTCTTTCATTGACGATTGTTCAAGAAGGCTGTGGGTTTACCCACTGAAGACCAAGGATCAGGTTCTTGGTACCTTTGAGCAATTCCATACTCTCGTGGAGCGTCAGACGGGGAAGAAACTGAAGGCCGTCCGAAGTGACAACGACGATGAATACTTGGAGCCTTTTGATGTCTACTGTCGGTCACATGGTATTAGGCACCAAATGACACCACCAAACACACCACAGTTGAATAGAGTGGCAAAACGGATGAATCGTACGCTCTTAGAGAGAGTACGCTATATGTTCTCCGAAGCAAAGCTTAATGCTTCGTTCTAGGCAGAAGCACTCCGGACGGCGGCCTACATTGTAAATAGGTCACCCAGTAAACCTCTGATGGGTGAGGTACCAGAGAAGATATGGACGGACAAGGAGCCGCCCTATTATCATTTGCGAGTGTTTGGATGTAAAATATTCGTGCATGTCCCAAGAGAATAAATGACAAAGCTGGAGCCAAAGATGACGCAATACGTTTTCCTGGGCTACGGGGAAGATGAACTGGGCTACCGGTTCTATGATCCAGCTACCAGAAGACTCATCCGATCTAGGGATGTAACTTTCGTTGAAAATGAGATAATTGAAGACATTGGTAGGAAGGCCAAGTGCGATGATAAGCAAACGGACCAAGTAAGCGTTGAAGCTGTCCGTCCGGTATCATTGGAAGGAGAAGATTCTGGTCAGGAGACAGTTGAGGATAATGAATGGAAAGTCATAACTCCGGATGATACCATTGATGGAGTCATACCTCAACCGACAAGAAATGTCTCTGTTAGACGGTCCTCACGTAACAGACGGTAGTCCGTTCATCTGTCGCCAAACGAATATGTCATGCTTACTGATGCCGGAGAGGCTGAGGACTATGAAGAGGCGATGAAGGATGACAGCAAAGAGGATTGGCTGGAAGCCATGAAAGAAGAAATGAGTTCTCTTTATGAGAACTACACCTTCGACTTAGTTAAACTTTCTAAGGGGAAGAAGGCCGTCAAGAACAATTGAGTCTTCCGTTTGAAGCCGGACGAGAATACCATGAAGCCAAAGTATAAGGCACGACTGGTAGTGAAGGGATTCAGTCAACAGAAGGGGGTTGATTTTGATGAGATCTTTGCTCCAGTTGTGAAAATATCCTCCATACGGGTAGTACTGGGCCTGGCTGCCGCCTAGGATCTTGAAGTGGAACAGATGGATGTCTGGACTGCATTCCTCCATATAGAGCTTGAGGAAGAGATTTACATGGAGCAACCAGAAGGGTTCAAAGCCAAGGGGAAGGAGAAACTTATTTATCGTCTAAGAAAAAGTCTGTATGGGTTGAAGCAAGCTCCTAGGCAGTGGTACGAGAAATTTGAGTCAGTCATGACCAGTCAGGGGTACCGACGGACAACTCATGATCACTGCGTGTTTGTACAGAGGTTCTCGGATGATGACCTTGTTGTCCTTCTCCTATACGTAGACGACATGCTGATGTTGGGCGCAACTGTGCCCAGATAAAGGAGCTAAATGAGCAGCTTGGGCGGTCATTCGCTATGAAGGACCTTAGATCGGCTAAGAAGATTTTAGGAGTTAGAATCTTACGTGATCGAAAGGTAAGAAAATTGTGGTTGTCTCAAGAGAACTACCTTGAGAAAGTGCTCAAACGATTCAACATGAATAAATCAAAGCCCGTAAACACACCATTGGCGAACCACTACAGCCTGAACACTGGTCAATGCCCGACCTTGGATGACGAGAAGAAATACATAAAAGGCGTTCCCTACTCATCAGCTGTGGAAAACCTGATGTATGCCTTGGTGTGCACTAGACTTGACATAGCTCATGCCGTTGTAACAATCAGCCGATTTTTGTCCGATCAGGGAAAGGAGCACTAGTCCGCGGTGAAGTGGATCATGAGATATATTCGGGGAACTTTCAAGAGGTGCCTGTGTCTTGGAAGTGACAAGCCCCTGTTGGTGGGTTACTCGGACGCGGATATGGCCGGAGATATTAACACACGCAAATCTAGATCGGGTTACTTAGTAAAATTTACCGAAGGTGTAGTTTCTTGGCAGTCCAAGTTACAAAAGTGCAAATCCCTATCCACTACTGAAGCCGAATATATCGCAGTGACAGAGGCCTGCAAGGAGATGTTGTAGATGAATGAGTTCGTTCAAGAGTTGGGCATTGAACAGGAAAGATATGTGGTACTTTGTGATAGTCAGAGTGTCATTCATCTATGTAAGAACTCTTCGCTTCATTCCAAATCAAAGCACATTGATGTACGATATCATTGGGTAAGAGATGTGCTAGAGAAAGGTCTACTGTTACTGGACAAGATTAGCACGGAAGAGAACGGGGCAGACATGATGACTAAGATTCTACCAAAAGGGAAGAATAAAGTATATTACAAGATGGCCGGGCTAACAGATTTAACTTCCTCACGGTCGTGAGGGGAAGTTTGTTGCGAATTACTCCCGTGAAGAAGTTCTTGTGATTGAAGAACTAAATTAGAATACGAAAAAATTTCGGTCAACATGGTTGACCAGATGGACGGTCAATGATCAGTCAATATGGTTGACCAGTTGAAGGTTTAGTTGACCGATTTTTTGTTGAGGTTTCTCAGATTACAAATGACGACGGTCAATAGGGCATTGACCGGGCTAAATGATAAGACGGTCAACAGGGTTGACCGGCTTGATATGGTAATACAGAAGATCTGCTATGTCATGAAAGAGGTTGGTTGACCTTGAAACTTCAATAGCAGATCTGTCTGCTGCTGCAGGCATGCGCCGCCTGCTGTTGAATTGGGTAACATATGCATGCTTTTTAGAAACTGTGTACCAACCATGGAGTAGGGCGTGGTGATCATTGCTGCTGCTGGTCTTATGTATATATATGTATATGTGTGTTTAAACTGATGTACTACTGTGAGAAGAAAAAGAGAAGTGTGTGAAAAGAAAACAGATGAGAGGAATGAAAGAAGCAGAGTGCAGTGAGGACAAACTGTGTGTGTTCTGTTCTTATTTTCGCCTATTATTTGTAATCACCCATCTCATACATAGTACATTTTGTGGATTTAGCGTCCCGTAGTTTTTTTCTTGATTTATAAGGGTTTTCTACGTAAATATTGTGTGTTCTTTTTCTTATTTTCATTTCTTCTCTTCAATCCCCTCGTGTCTGTGACAGTAGGCCGCCCCATTTTGAGCCAACAGAATTTTACTTGCCTGATTTTTCATTGTTTTTGGCGATATATATCGGCAGCTGGCGACAGCGATGACAGCAGTAGATTTACGGCAACCCTTTGTTACTCTCTCTCTCTCTCTCTCTCTCTCTCTCTCTTTGACTTCGCCAACTGATAATATAAAAGAAGAAGAAGAAGAAGAAGAAGATGAGGAAGAAGAGAGGATTACCCATTGATCTGGTTTTTTAGCTTTATCATCATCAGGTATTAACACTACTGCTAGCATTAGTTTCCTGGGCAATTATTGATTGGCAACATGGCTGCCCTTTTTGTCTTCTTGAATAGTGAAACCTCTCAAAATGAGTTTGATATTTTCCTCTACAACACTGATGATTGTGTGTTTGCTGGAATGGTAGAGAGCATCTTAATGGGCAGATTAATTTGCAAGTTCCTTCCCTAATAAGAAGGGTATAAGTTGATATCTTGACAAAGATAAAAAGATTGTTACTAGCTATTTAGCCATGGAGATTGCCGAGGTCTGTTTTTATTAGTGTGTAAATTTATTCTTATTTCTCAGGCATGAAGTTTTTAAATTGGAAATAAATAGAATTTTTTTTCAAAAAAAATAATTAGGAAAAGTTAATTTTAATCGACCTAAAACAATTAAAATAAATGCTTAAATATGAAAATACTTTGATTTATATATTATCCGTAATCTAATTTGAGAGGCAGACGATGTATTGCTCTGCCAATTTTTATCCAAAGAATTTCACGTACTTCATTTGCCTGCTTGCGGCTCCTACGTCCCGGAAAGGCACACTGGCGCTGCCAAATTTCGACCATGGAAGTGGAAGTAAAGCTCAAACTCCCGGACTCTCTCTCTCACCAGAAACTCACATCTATCCTTTCTCCTTTCCACGTACAAACTCTCCTCCAAGAAAACATCTTCTTCGACACCCCAACCTATCTCCTCGCCGCCAACCGCTGTGCCCTTCGCCTCCGCTTATACGACCACGACAGACGTTGCGTTCTCTCTTTCAAGTCAAGTCCCGCCATCTCCGACGGAATCAGCCGCGCCGAGGAGATCGAACAAGAGATCGAACCCACCGTCGGCCGCGCCTGTGTGGCGGAGCCGTGGCGGCTAAGCCGGATCGAGCCGAGCAACGGAGTGTCTGAGAGGGCGAGGGAAATCATTGCCGGAGAAGATCTCTTCGGGAAATTGGTGTGTTTGGGAGGATTTAGGAATGTGAGGAACGTGTACGAGTGGAGGGGATTGAAGTTGGAGGTTGATGAGACGTTGTTTGACTTTGGGACGAGTTATGAGATCGAGTGCGAGAGTGAGAACCCTAATGAAGCAAAGAGGTTGATTGAAGAGCTGTTAGAGAGCAACGGGATCGGTTTTTGTTATTCTCAGGTTTCCAAGTTTGCTGTCTTCATTGCTCGAAAATTTTCCCCTTGACAGGAAGAAGTATGAGGACTGCCATGCGCGGTAAACTCGCAATCGTGCAATCACAGCTGTCGGTGCGTATCAAAAAGTTGCTGGTCACTCACCGTTGGCTTTAAAAATTTTAATCAATCCATTAGGGAAACATCCATCTTGTATAATTATAATTGACATTTTGTACAATTGACATTGAAATCGCTAGTACGTTTTTGGGATAGTTCAGGTTACAAATTCAAATCAATGAAATAATGCAATTTAAATCTTTATTGTTATTCATATTTAATCAGTGAAATTTAAAGCTTTATTATCATCCATAGCTTGAGGATGGTTTGGATACAATTGAAAGATATGCACGAGGATGAGAATTAATTTGAGCTTCGATGGAAACCGTAATCCCCTGGTGACGTATGGTGATGCTTGGAGGTCAGAACAAAACGGTGCCAACCAGCGAAGATGATCATACGAGGAAGAAACTGAGAGGCCTCTCGACAAGCATGGTGGAGACCTGACCATGGAGTGCGACGACAAAGAAGATCAAGAACAACTACTCAGATCTTGAAGCTAGAGAACACTAGATGTAAGGCCACATTTCTGAAGAAGGTGATGGGATACAGCCAAGGCCGAAGACCGGCTCTTGAGAATCAGGAAGACGATATTGGAGTAGGAGATACCTCCAGCAACCTCATAGGAAATAGGCGGGTCATTTGTTAGGTAACAGGTCACTTTCATGTGGGTTTACATTCGATTATCGGGCATTCGGAGGTTTGGTCGAACACACATGGGGTCTATAATGAGGCAGAGGATTGCAGTGCGTGCACAGCAAGCTACCGAGGACATCCGTGCTTAAGCACCGAGGGCCGAGCCCAAGGGCGATCGGGTGGTGATGCCGATGAGTGAACGGATGCCGAGTTCAAGAGTGACCGAGTGTCGAGTTCGAGGAGTGATTGGATAGTGATGCCGAAGGGCACCCGGGCGTTGACTCCATAAGTGCCCAAAAATGACCCATAGTATAAGAATGCATCAATGCGTTTTAGGGTTAAAAAAAGAGCAAAAAACACCACTTGTAATTTTTACAGACTATTAAGTGCCATTAGTAAGAGAAAAAGAAGAAAGAGAGAAGAGAAATGTTCAAACACTTGGGAGAGCTTTAAACTATGTTCCAGTCTCTCTTCTCATTTATCTTGTTCTCACTATTATTCGAGTCATTTGATATAAGACGTTGAGTTCTTATATTCTGTTTTTAGGGTTTGTGTAATCAAATTTTATATAGTGGATAGTTTGGGCGTATCATCTCGTGGTTTTTTTCTTACTTAGAAGAGAGTTTTTCACATACAATTGTGTGTCTACTCTTTTCTTTTATGTGATTATTTTTTATTTGCTGTGTGTTGTCGTTGTTATTCTTTACACCTCGGTTCAACTAGACGATTCAGAGATCGACAAGTGGTATCAGAAATCAATTATCTTGGTCGAGTGTTGAGTCTTATTGGAATCGATGGTAGTCAGGAATAAGATAATTTACTTAAATGGTACAAACTATGATATTTGGCAGAGCAAGACGAAGGACTTGCTGTTTGTCAAAATAATGCATCTTTTGGTAGTCATCACATAAAAGCAAGAGTCAAAGTCCGAGGAGGAATGGGCTTTTGTGTATGAATAAGTTTGTTACTATGTTTGACAGTTTGTAAATGACAACGTATATAATACATCCAGAATGAGACAAACACAAAGACAATGTGAGGGAAGTTGGAGATACTTTATACTTCTAAAACTGATAACAATAAATTTTCTCACTTGATGAAACTAATGCAAGTGAGATATAAGGAGGGCACGTCCATTACTGACTACTTGAACACGTTTCAAGAATGCGTGAACCAGTTGACTTGTATGAGTATCAAGTTTGAAGATGAGTTGTTGGGCTTGTGGCTATTGACAACCCTACCGGACTACTAGGAGATGATACAGATTACTATTGCTAATATTATTTCAAATGGTATGGTGACTTTGAAAATAACAAAAGGTGCCATGCTAAATAAAGAGACGAGACGTCGGTCGTAGGGTTCCTCTTTTCTGCATGCTAAAGTGTTAGTTTCCAAGTCATGGAAAAAGAATAAAGGGTGCAATCCTAAATCCGAAGAGAAGAGCCAAAACAAGTCTCGATTAAGGTATCAGAATCATGAGTGTCATCACTACGGGAAGAAGAAATACATCAAAAAGTATTATTACAAGTGAAAGCGTAAAAATACATAAGGCAATGAAAAGAAAGCCGATAAGGCTTGAGATGAGGAGGGAGCCTTGATTGTTACAGAGGGTGACCTTTGGTTGGTGTGTAAAGAGGACGAGGTGATCGATCTAGTCGAGCATGAGACCAACTGGATGGTGGATAGCGATACATCACTCCACATCACGTTGCAGAGAGGATTCTTTATATTTTACACTCTTGGTGATTTTAGAGTATTAAAAATGGATAACGAATGGACATCCCGGATCATCGGCTGGGTGACGTGTCCTTAATCAACAACAATGGGATCAGATTATTGTTGAGGGATGTACGACATATTCTAAATATTCAACTGAATCTGATTCAGTGGGAAGGTTTGACGATGAGAGATATCACAACACCTTTGGTAAATGGGTATGAAAGTTGATTAGAGGGTCTCTAATAGTTTCCCGGGGAAAGAAGTTCTGTAGCTTATATGTGTTGTAAGCCTGTATTGCAGTAGGAGATGTGCATGTCGTGAGAAGCAAGGAGTTTTTAGACTTGTGGTATCGTCGACTGATCCACATGAGCGAGAAGGGGTTGAAAACTTGGCCAAGATGGACTTCCTCTGAGGTGTGGAGGAAGCTAAGTTGAAGACCTGTTTTCATTACATGATGAGAAAGCAATGGCGAGTTTCGTTCCATGGAAACTCATCTGCAAAGAAGGCTGATCTTCCCGAGTTGGTCCACACTAACATATGTGGCCCTTTCAAGGTGAAGATACTTGAAGGAGTACTATACTTCATGATATTTATCGATGATTGTTCAAGAAGGTTGTGAGTGTATCTATTGAAGTCGAAGGATCAAGCCTTTGACATTTTTGAACATTTTCATGCCTTAGCTGAGGGGCAAATAGGGAAGATGTTAAAGTGCATCCGAAATGACAACGACAACGAGTATATTGGAGCATTTGATGTGTATTGGTGGTCTCATGATATTCATCATCAAAGGACTCTACCAAAGACATCGTAACTGAATGATGTGGTCGAACGGATGAATACGACTTTGATGGAGAGGGTTTGCTATGTATTTTCAGAGGCGAAACTCATCGATTCATTTTGGGGGAAGCCTTGAAGGCCGTGGCTTATATTATCAACCTATCTTCAAGCAGACTATTAAATGGAGAAGTTCCAGAGAATGTGTGGTATGGGAATGAGGTATCTTACGACCACTTGCATGTGTTCAATTGTAATGCCTTTGGTTACATCTCGAAGGACGAGAGGATTAAGTTGGAGTCAAAGATAAGACAATACATCTTTCTCGACAATGAGGAAGATGAATTGGGATATTAGCCTTATGACCTTATTGAGAAAAAGTTTATTCGATTGAGGGATGTAATGTTCATCGAGGATGAGACAATTAAAGATATTGGTAAAGAGGTGAAGGTTATTTTCAACAATGACAGTAGTCAGGTTTGCGATAAAACCTTGAATCTTTGATACCAGTGCCGGTTCGTCATGAAGATAGTGACTGAGGCCATGTAAAGGAGGAAGAAGACCTTCGGAATCCAATGCTTGGTAGAGATAAGGATGACGTTGTTCCTCATGATATTGCTGAGCCTACCGAGACCATTCCACTCCGAAGATCCATGAGAGACTGAAGGCCCTCTGTTTGTTTATCGGCTAATGAGTATGTGTTACTTTCCAATAAAGGAAAGTTCGAAAGCTTTGAAGAAACTATGAAGAATACGTACAAAGTGGAGTCGATGAAAACCATGCAAGATGAGATGAGATCCTTGCAAGAAAATCACATGTTTGAATTAACAAAGTTACCGAAGGAAAAGCAAGCACTAAAGAACAAATGGGTATTGTAATATCCCGATTTTTAAATATCATAATAAATGTCATATAATCAAGGTTTGGCTTAATTAATGTAGAGATATTAAGCTACGAGGAAGTTATCATAATGGCCAAGAAGTAATCTGCCAAGGACAAGAATAGTGGACTGACTAGTAGATGTTGACTGGGATAGAGAGTTAATCGTTTAGAATCGTTGACTGAAATTAGTGTCATTGACTGACTAAAATGAAAATGTTGACCGCCAGGGGTTGTTGACTGGATGAAGGTGAAAGTTATCGGTTAATACGTTGACTGGTTGATTTTGCCCGTTATGCCTTGAAGTGAAAATAACTAGTAAGTTTGTGAGGAGAAATGTCTGGTATGCTTGTGAGAGAAATGATCAAAATGAATTTTTAAGAGATAATAGTCGGCATGTACAATTTACTCGATTTAGTGTAAAATGTCGGTATGGTGCAATTTGCCTGGTTTGGTAAATAAGGTATTTGGGCGGAATGATGCAAAATGCCAAAAAGGTAAATTTACAGTTTGCTAGGGTTGATGCAAAAAGATGGAATGCACAATTTACTCGGTATGGTGCAAAATGCTGGAGTCAAGCATTTGGGCGGAATGGTACACTTTGGGCGGTTTGGTGTATTTTCTCGAAAAGAGGCAAAAATAACCGACATTAATGAATGGTGAATTGACCAGTATCAGTTTTGCATAAAATGACCAGTTTCCAATGCCAATATGCAATTGGAGGAAAAAAATGTCCGATTACCAAAATTATCCGGTCAATATGTTCACCGGTAATTGTGCCATTTTACCCGGTATGGAAAAATGGCTGATTTTTGCAATTAACCGGTGAAAATTGATGGCAATTGGGCGGCATGGATTTGCATGGGCAAAATTACCGGTGTGGGTTGGAAGGAATGAAATGACTGGTTTGCACAAGTGGCCGGTATGATGAAAATATCGGAACGGAATAAATGGAGACCGGAGTAGATTATTGAAGAAATAAGATAGTCGACCGAAACAGACAGATGACTAATTGGAATAATTTTCGGTCAGGAGAGCTGATTGGAATAAGAAAACTTTGACCAGATCGAATGGCAAGTTTCCGGAGACGAATTGGGTAAGTTTTTGTAGACGAATAAGGTGAGTTTCTCGAGACGATTTTCTGAAAATAGATATCTGGACACGATCTTCCAAAGACAGTCTTCGGAGACGATTTTGGAGGCTATTTTTTGAAAAAGAATTTAGAGAGGAATTCCGAAGAGAAAGCTGGAATAAATGTTATCTGAAATAAAAGAATTTACCAAACCAAGAGAGTTGACCAGATAGATAAGTTGACTGGATTAAGCTTTGACTGAAGGCCGGAGTGGTCAATTCAAAGTAGGTGAACTACTTCTACCTGCTCAAATTATTTGAAATTCTCTAGAATTCTCAGAAAAAGGAAATAAGAGTAAAATATCTGTAGTAGGTGACCTGCTCTATCTACTCTCACCAACCCCACTACCTATAAATACTGGATGTGGGGGTAAAAGATGGGAGTTTTCGAAGGGAGTTTAAGAAGAAAAGGCACGCAAGAGACAAAAGAAAGGAAGGAAAGAATTCCATATCAGACTTGGGTAAGAGAGTTCACTAATCAAACAAGTATACCCAATGTTTTATTAAAATTCATGTTTTGAATCTAATAAGCATTATTGTTTTGATACCCTTCATCCAGCATGACGTAATGATTGCTTTCCTATGATCAGAATATGCATTACATTTTGTATATGATATTTTGTTCTATGATTCATGCTCGAATAATATTAGAATTTCTTATGTTATTATAACCAGTTTGAAACAGAATTATGTGCATTGGTATATTGATGCTGTTTGTTAGAGACATTTGTCTTATTGGCATATTCCGTGACTATTTGCATCATTGTTTTGATGTCGGGTTGTGGGTTGTCGGGTTAAAGTTCATTCGGTCCGTCCTCCATGCGCTCGAGCCCGTCCAAAGGCCGCCCGCTCGCCTGGTGCCCGCTAGCGGCTCGAGCACATAAACCAGAATAGGGGC
>JAOVVI020008818.1:2873-13974 GCA_028571085.2 Nepenthes alata
AATAGGATTTATTTGGTTAAAAATTGTGTCCACTATGATTTAAGATATTTTACTATTTTGGACTTGGTTTGTACATGCCTAACTAAGTTTTATGAGTTTTAGTCGAATCTTAGTGAATTTCAAATAGAAAATAAAAAATTTGGTTTTAGGATGTGATAAAAAATAGTATTAAAGAAAGTCAGAATAAAAAGTATTTTATATGATTTTGAAGATCTGAATATTTAAAATCAGTGTCATACATGATAAGTGCATAAGAAGTTACAAAATATTTGGCCATGATGGCCCGGATGATTGCTATAATGAATTGGATAATTCAAAGACAAGACGTCGAGCTTGCAGCAAGGCAAGGAGGTAAAAATTTGAGGCATTGCCCTAACACCTTTTGATCATTTTTCCAAAGAAGGAGTTTCAGATTTTTTATGAAACTCAAATCCCAGCAAGGCGGAGAATTGGATTGATCGGATTGAGAAGGTGTTTGAGATTATTTGTTACCCCAAGGAAGAGAATGTAAAGTTCGTAACTTATAGATTGAATGAATAGATAGACTGTTACGGATTCGAACCAAAGTAGGTATAATTAATTATTATTATTTACAAAATTTAAAATCTCAAAATAATAATACAAAATTTTAAGCCCGGGCATGACTGAACAAATAGACTATAAAACTCATTATTCAAATAATAATAATAAATAGAATCTAAATCTCAATCACAGGACCTCATTGAATAATTGTGCAGACAATATAATATATATCTTACTCTACAAATATCACAAGGGAGTTGATGAACCAATCGAGACAACTGAAAACCCAAAACACATAACCAGACTGTTCTAATATCATAATTAAGGGCCTACACCTGGCCAATCCCAAAATTTAAATCACATCTGATATAAATCAAAACCATAACGGAGTTAAAACTCGTCAAATCGGATGAACAACGATCAGATCACTTCCATACTTTTGTAATGTAGCTAAATCTACTAATCTGATGGAATAAAATAAAAAACGTAAGTCTAAAACTTAGTAAGCATCATATATAAATAATTAAACAAGTATATCCGGTACATCAAAAGGAGGGTCTATAAATAGGTTTCAAATGGATAACAAATACAAATCAGATGTCAGAAAGCTAATAGTGACAGATAAATAGATATTTCCTCATCGAAAGAGGCACCACAGATACAACACCGTGCCACAGATACAACACTTGGCAATAGATAGCCACATAGACGGCTCTGTACCACATACACGACACTTGACAACATAGAGCCACAGATACGACTCTATGCCACAGATATGACTCCATGTCACAGATACAACACTTGATAACAGATAGTCACAGGTATGGTTCCGTGTGGCAGATACGACACTTGATAACAGATATTCATAGATATGGTTTCGTACCATAGATACGACACTTGATAACAGATAGCCATAGATACAACACTTGACAATAGATAGCCACAAATATGACTCAACCATAGAAATAGTTTCATACCACAGATATGGCACTTGACAATAGATAGCCATAGACATGGCCCTGTACCACAAATATGACACTTGACAACAGATAGCCATAAATAGGCTCAACCACATATACGGCTCCGTGCCAATAATATTGCACTTGGCTGATAACCACGGATGCGGCTTCGTGTCACAAGTATGGTACTTGACAATATATAGCCACAGATATGGCTCCAAAATACAGATACCAGATAACAAAGGTGAGATAAAAATGTATAATATCAAATATTAATCTATTTTTCAGAAAATGGCAAAACCTTCAAATGTACATAAATCTAGTAAAAAGCCCCTAAACAATTAGTGAAACTTACGCATGCACTGAGAGAAACGAACAGGTTAGGTAAATACTTGCATACACAAATTTTAAACCTCTAAATTAGAAATAAATATTATCATTGATAAAATCAAACAAATGATAGGGTTTATAAATACTTATCTCAATTTTATACCAAACAAATCTAATCTCTCTCCTTTTCCTTTATGTTTTCAATCACGCACGCCTCTGCCACCTACTTTTAAGCAGTTTGGCACTCGACTGTGCCTCAGGCGCTAACCCACATGACAAATTTCCTTCAAAATTATTATAAAATATAATTAGTCCAAACACATCCAATTAATCCAAAATCACAATTAATATCAAAATAAATTAAATAGGGATCTGAGTATTATACAAGCTATTTGTGGACCATGAAGAAAAGAATTTTAGACTTGGAGAATGAAGAAATATCTTGAAATGTCTTTGTGAAAGTATTTATGAAAAAATATTTTTCATTGAGCATCCGCGAGCTAAAGAAAGATGTGTTTTCCCATTTGAGGAAATGAAATCTATCAGTGGTACAATATGATACTAAATTTATGAAATTGTCTCATTTTGCTCCGAATTTGGTGATGGAGAAAGCCAAAAAGAACTAGAAAAGTTTTGCAAGGCCTATGATATTTTCTTTGGAGTAAATTTGTACATTTGTGTTTGGGAATTTATAGCGAAGTATTTGATTGAGTTTTGCTTGTGGAGTAGAAGCAAAAGAGGGCTAAATTTGGCGAGTTGAAAGTCATTGAAATTAATGGCTCATTTGATGATCAAGAAATTGAAGTTGATTGATGATGATTTGCATCTTTGGAACTAACGATTTGAATTTGAAGAGAAAAATATTAGAATTGAGCAGTGGTGTGTGGTTAACCCATGTAGAGACAAAATTTTCTTATTTATTGAGGCATATAAAATTTTGAGGCCGAAATTTTTAAAGGAAGGGAGATTTGTAACATCTCATATTTTGTATAGAATTTATGATATCATTAATACAATTTTAAATCAATTTAAAAGTGATTGTATAATGAAAATTTGAAGGAAAATAAACTTTTGGAGCTAGTCTAAGCACCTAATGGGAATTTGAACTACGCTCATATATGTGTAATACCTGAATTATTATTTGATTTATTTTGATAATATTAATTATTTTGGATATTTTGGACGCCTTAAAAATAATTAAATATTATAAAAATTTAAAAATTTTGGATAAATCAAGTGGTGCTTGAAGCGCGCTAGAGGCGTGAATTGCCATGGGATTGCACCTGAGGGCTACTCTTGAGCACTGATTTTTGAGAGGTAGTGCTCAAGGTGCGCCTGAGATGACGCTCAAGCACTATGTTCTGTATAAAAGCAAGGGGCAGCTTTGTGCGGTCATTCATGCGGGAGAAGGAATAGAAGAGGGAGAGAGAGAGGAGAAGGAATATAAGACAGGAAGAAGAGATCAACTAAATCAGAATATCTTTTTATCAGATCTATTTGGTATGACGTTAAAGTAAGTATCTATAAATCATTCATTGATCTATTTCAATATCTGATAAGTTTTATATTTGTTTTAGATGTTTAACTTTTGTGCATGCTATTTTATTTAGCCCACGTATTTCCTTTGCGTATGCATGACATTTTTACTGATTGTTTGGGGTTTTTGTTCTGAATTTGTAAATATTTGAAAAATTTATTATTTTATAAAAAAATAGATAAATATTTTAAACCTTATGTTTAAATATCAGTATATTTATATGAAAAAAGTCATAAAAACCTGCAATGGCCATGCTTTAGTACTCATCCATCGTAAATTGGTGATTAAGGTTGCTATCTTTGCAATTCGATTTCATATGTATTTGTGGCGTCTCTCCCGAAATCATTACTTTTGATTTCAAATTATGATTTGGATTTGTGATTTGGTTTCGATATCGATTTTCAAATTTGTGAGTTGACTTCATCGTTAAACTTTCCAATTTGTATCGTTTATCCATTTTGAATGTATTTATGGACACTCTCTCTGACTTGTTGAACATATTTATTTATTATATATATAAGATTTGATACTTATTGAGTTTTAAATTTACGTTTTGTTTCTTCTCCTTTTAAATTAGCGGGTTTAGATATATTGTAAGAGCTTGGACGATATCTAATCACCATTTGATTATTTTGGTAAGTTTTAGTTTTGATTTTGGATTGGATTAGTATTAGATATACTTTAAACAATGAGATTGGCTGAGTGTAAGCCCATAGTTAAGGAATGAGCATAGTTGTATTATTTAGTTGTTAGGATATGTCTTATTTATTGTAGTTTGTTACCTCCCTTACGTTATTGTGGAGTAGGTCATGTATTATATTGTCTAGATGATTGTTTAACGAGGTCCAGTGATGGGTTTTTGGATATATTTATTGTGAGATCTCGATCTCGAAATATGATAAATGTGAAATAATTAAGTTGATAAAAGTAATGATTCGGCTTGAGGATAAGAAAAAAATGGGTATTGAAACAAAAAGGAGCAAAATAGGCGAAAGGGAGGACCAGCGCTCACCGTGTGCTCGAAGACCGAGGAGGTGGGCCCGAGTCGAGGCGGGAGCAAGCTGGTTACGACAAGGGCACTTGAGCATCGCTCAAACGATATCCGAGGCATAAATTTGTGAACGTGAACGCCTGAAGGGCGCTCGACGAGCGCCTGAGGTGGTGCCATGGCCAAGAGTGTGTCCTCGAAGAGCGCTCGAGCACCCCGACTAGATATAAAAAGTACCGAGCACGATTTTTCTTCTGTATTTTGGCATTCCAGCAGCATGAGCAGCGGGAGAGAAGAGGAAAAAGATAAGAAAGGGGAAAATCCATCTGATCCGGGTAAAAGTAACCGTAGATCAGGCTCAGACAAGTGTACTTTGGACGTTATATACAATTTTTATAATATTTTAATATCACAAATATTATATTTATGCTTTAAATCCATAATTCTGTATGTTTACTATAAATAATGCATATATTTCTAGATTAATCGGACATATTTTATATTTACTGTCATGTGCTGCAATATTTACCTCCGATTTTATGTATAAATATATATTTGGTGTTTATTTATCGTCCGGACTATTTGGCAAAATCCTAAGGACGCAAATGAAGGGATTTAACGATTTTAATCTAAATTTCTGATATGTAAAAGTTAATTTTCAACGAGATAATGCCTATATTATGACTTGTAATTGAAAATTTTACATGGAACTGCACTGTTGAGTTACTATAGATTTCTGAAGTTACTGAAGAGTTAACCATGAGATTCTAACTGATATTCTGAAGAACGATAGATTATAAGCTGTCCGATATTATCAATTAGAATATATGACTAATATACAGTCAGGTAAGGTTCTCCAACATGCTTTAGAATGTTATGGTGGCAATCGATGATAACTCTATCCACAAAATGATATATGGTCTGCCCTTCCTCAGAGTGTTAGTTTCAGAGGGTAGAATTTAGATGATTCACCGTCCTTTGGGAGGTATTAGTACATAATTCACCATCCTTCGGGAGGTATTAGTATATAATCCCACGAGAATAGATAATCCTATGAGATGGGATACTTGCTGGCTTTGGATTGTATGGAGTGAACACAATCAATCATCGATTACTTGCCCGATCGGCTAGTAGGGTCTACAAATTTGTTCCACCTAATAGTAAAAAGAAATTTTCTAGAATTTATAGAGTTGATACTGTTTTCTAATTTCTGAAGCATGTTTTATCGATCTGTGATTATCGAAGCACGATTATACTGATTCATGATTTTCGACACATGTTTAAATATCATTATGCCTTATTTCTATTTTCATGAATGCTACTGTTCTTCTGATCTTACCGTAGTCCATGAATTCTTCTATTTTTCTGATATTATCATAATTTTTTATTCTAATAAATATATATTTTGGCATGAAAGTATAAATAATAATTATGGAGACCTGTTCACATGGAATTATATTTTTCACATGCTTCTCATATATGTTCTATGATCTTCTGCATTTATATTCTACTAATATTTTTGTAATCACTATCTTATCATATTTATACTTTATATGCAATTGTATTCGCTTTACTGCATTAGATTATGTATGAGATCATTACATTTTGCACATTTTAGTACATTACTGAATTTCGACTCACTATTTTATTTTTTTCTCTCTAGATAAAACTATAGAGACGATACCGAATGATCAGGCACAGCTAAAGCTAGGGAGGAAGATATGGAGCCTTAGCGTTTTCTGAAGACTTGGGACTGTGATGATATTTTTTTATAAATATCTGAATCTTAAGTGAGGATTATGTAAAAATGGTTATGATATGTATTATATTCTGTCAAAACTGTATTTATACTTTCGTAAGTTTTTCTTAAAGATGTAAATACTTTCGCTATATGTTTTCTGGTTTAGTACAGGTCCTAGCAGGCATCTCTCCTATGATTCTGGTATAGTAGTTAGGAATGTTGAATTGAAGCCATAAATGGATATGGCAGTTTGTGGTCATATGAATGACTGTTGTAGGAGGACTCGTGGTATTCGATTAGTTGTGTGTTTGTACAGGTTATATTCAGGTTGTACATCTGGTTCTGGTCTGGATACAGAGGAAACTCTGTTCAAATTTTTATAGGCTCTGCCAAATTTTCTATATATGTTAAATGATTTAAATAAAGAATTATATTTTATATCTGTTTGACGGAGGGTCCTATAAGGATTAGAATCTGTTCCGTCACAAATGACATCAGGAAAAACGAGATGCCATATGAATGATCTGAATTGTAAGTGAAAGTTTAGGAAATAATTCTGACTGACTGAATCAATAGGTGTAGACATAGAATGATTAGGTCCTAGGTATCCTAGCTAGTCTAAGTAGGTCAGAAATAGACTGAGACTTAGTGATCAAGCGGAATGATAATGATTTCAGATTTAGGCAAATTGAATCGAGTTGAAGGTTCAGATGGAACCGTTTTAAGTTGAGTAGTGATTGGAGTGTTCGAGTTGCTCAATGTTAGAATTAATGATAAGTTGAGCTTAATGTATTGAAGAAAGGAACTAAGGTTCTTGATTGTCCAAAAGTTCAACTAATTAAGATAAAGTAAAGCTAATAATGGGTTTCTTAGTGTCACGCCTCATCTCTTAGGATATTTCTGGGAGCTATTGATTTTAAAAGGATCATTCTCTTTATGTGATGTTTGGGATGGCCAGAAGATGAGGCCAGTTAATGATGGTAAGGGAATAAGTTTATATGTGTTTCAAAATTTCAGAATAAAACCTGATAATGTCAATCCCTGAGGGGCAATCCTCGTCTGAGGAAATTATAAATTTCGATGTTCGATTTGGGTATATAAAAAATTAACTTTGATGGGATACTAAGATGGTTTGGTTGGTAAATTGCCACACTAGAATTTATAACATTGAAAAGAGTAATCTGAATTGTAATTAGGATCACAGGTTTTAAAACATCAGATGAGTTGTAAGAGAAGTGATGGAACTAATATAGAGGCACTTGTAAGTTATGTAATGAGGTGTGTGCTAAGTATGGATGGCATATTAGGCCATATATGAAAAGTTATTAGGTGGATAAGAAAATTTCAGGAAACTGTTAAAGAGAAGATTTGCTAATCTGATTAACAAATAAAGTTACTGTTGAGGTTATGCCGAGATCAGAAATGATCTTGAGGATTTAAGTATAATTGATAAGGATATTTGGTGGACTTTGAAATAGTCAGAAGTTAATGATTTGATGATTGAGAGTCTCTGAGATTAAGATATTCGTAAGACAAGTGAAGGAACACTATGTACCGATCCAGCTATCGGAACAAGTATGGTTATGAAAATATGAAAGGAAAACCCCTACGATTTTGTTTGAGGTTGATCGAACGGTAAGGCCCCTAAATTTTAGTCAGATTATTGTAAAAGATTGAGTGATTTGATTTGGAAGAATAATTTGGCTTGGCGATAGAATATTAAGTTGCTAAATATTGAAGTTTTGTTGGTAACTGAAAATTGTGACAAGTAGTTAGATGAGTATTCGATTGGAAGAATGAATATTTGATTCATTTGGTTGATATGGTGAATAAGTGAAACTGATCATCTGGAATTGATCATTCAGTGGTGGGAATCCTTTTGGTGTTGAAAAAATACTCGAGGTTATTTGTGAAATTTACATCGAAAGGATATGATGCCCTACAATTAGGCTATGCGTTCTGAATGAGAGGCAAAGTTAATCGAATTAGGAAATTGACATTGAGTCTAATTAGAAAATGAGACCGCCCCTTTTGAAGTTGGTAGGTGACTATTCGAGACTCTAATTATGAGAATCTTGAGAATATATGTATTTGGAGGAATGGATCAAGCCGGTTTGTTTTAATGGGTGGTTTAGAGACAAATGGAGTTGGCATTAGTCTCTCAAGATTTGTGCGAAATCGGAAGAGTATCAGTTAAGTGCCGTTGAGAATGCTTGGAGACTTCCAAAAGGTAGGATTGATTGATGGGTTGAGTAAGTTAATGTCCTTGAGAAAGATTGGGATTCTATTAGTCTGTATCAATAGGTAATCACTACAAGAAAAGTGGTGGAGAAGTTTGTGGTTGAAATAATTTCCCCCATAAGTGAAATTTTATGATGAGGCTCTTGCCTTGGGAAAATTATGGATGATGTCTTGGGAGGAAAATTAATATCTTGCGAATCTGAAAGTTAAAAATTGTAATAGGTGGATGTCGGTGTACTCGAGGAACATGAATGTTAGGATCGATTATTAATATTATAAGCCTCTTTTTGAGAAATTGTAGAATTATTTTGGAGATAATTCTGATCTAATAATTTTATGGATTAAGGTAATTATGTTATGACGGAGAAGTAACCTTAGGAGATCCCGAGCAGATTAATCTATTTAAGGATTGTGTTTTCCTGTATCGCTTGTGGATCGATACTCTTGAGATAAGTAGGAGAGGAATTCCTAGTTAAGAATTGTTCTTCCATTGATTGAAATCAACAATTGGAAGTCTCTGTTTGAGAAATTATGGAGACGTTATTGGGTGATAGCTTTGTCTTGGGAGAATTTGTGGTTATGATATGACTGAAGTCGACCTTGGGATTTTGTAAGCAGATAGACCTGTCTAAGGATTATATAGATGAACTTCGGTATCTTGAAGGGGCAACGAACATCAGTACAGATCGTGAACGTTAAGGGTTTATAGTTTTGGTACTGATAGTGAACCTATGGATAGGCCGAATTGCTTGGAATAATAGGGTGTTGCATTCCGAAGTTGGGAAGTAGATTGTGTTTGAAATGTGGAAGTTATGAAGTTAGAAATGAGAAGTTCTATGGTCTTGTTTTAGGGCAATCAAAAAGGTCCACCCATGATGATTACTGGTGATGTGTTCGGGTTGAACTAGTTGGCTCATTGGTGTGCCAACGAGATCTCAAGGTTGTTAAGTATAGGAGTTAAGAAATGAAATTGGGAAGTCTTGGTGGTTTAATATCTACACAACCCACCAATCATGATTATGGAGGGAGTGTTCAGATTTAATTAAATGGTTTATTAGTATGTTAACGAAATGTAAGGTTCCTTAGCGTTGGAATTTTGAGATTTTGAGGTTGTTAATTGATAAAAACTTGAGATTCTGGGTAATGATCTGAAATTGTATTGAACCTATAATGACTGTTATGGTTAGGACTTCTTATTCTGCGGTGAATTGATGATCTGTGAGTTATTTCTGTCTTATAAATATTTTAGAATCGGTTTTAATCAAGGCTACTGTATAAGTAGAATGTTCGGAGTGGAATATGTATCTTACAAAAATGTCGATTTGGGGACATGCCAACGAAATAAAGAGAATGTAAAGTATCCTTCCACAGAGGTTTAATTATGACTTGAGATTTATGTCAAATCATAACCAAGCTTGATGAAAGAGTTTGGGTGCTAAGGCGAATCTGTGTGATGACGAATCGTAATTGGATGATTCGAA
This sequence comes from Nepenthes alata, assembly GCA_028571085.2. Classification (NCBI taxonomy): domain Eukaryota; kingdom Viridiplantae; phylum Streptophyta; class Magnoliopsida; order Caryophyllales; family Nepenthaceae; genus Nepenthes; species Nepenthes alata. The sequence goes on from JAOVVI020008818.1 coordinate 12,673, forward strand.
ACTAACTGAATGATTAGAGTGGCACAGCGGAATAGTGATGAACTTGTTCATATAATAAGGTCTAAGTTAATGTTTAGAAGAGATACTCAATTTTGAGGCTTAATATAAAGTGTGGTAAGGCATTCTGCTCGTTTAAGATTTAGAGCCTAGTCGAGAAAATAGATAATGAACTGGGTTTACCTTCGAGCTCAGTCAATTTAGATCTGAAATAAGACACATTAGATAATGAGGACTAAGACAAAATGGAGATTTAAGGTCTCTGGATAACTGTTTTAACCTGAAGGTGAATTAGGAACGCTTGAAAATCGAAAAAATTTAAGGATTGTTAAAATTTTGAGGACGAAATTTCTATAAGTGGGGGAGAGTGTGAGATCTTGATCCCAAAATATGATAAATGTGAAATAATTAAGTTGATAAAAATTATGATTGTGCTTGATAATAAGAAAAAAATGGATACCGAAGTAAAAAGGAGCGAAACCGGCCAAAGGGGGACCGACGCTCGCCGTGTGATCGAGCACCGGGGAGGTGCGCCCGAGGCGAGGCTAGAGCAAGTTGGCTATGACAAGGGCGCTCGAGCACCACTCGAGCGCTATCTGTGGCGCAAATTTGCGAATGTGAATGCCTGAAGGGCGCTCAACGAGCGCTCGAGGTGGTGCCATGGCCGAGAGTGTGCGCTCCAAGAGCGCTCGAGGAGCGCTCGAGCACCCCAACTGGATATAAAAAGCGCTGAGTGTGATTTTCCTTCTACATTTTGGCATTCCAGCAGCACGAGCAGCGGGAGAGAAGAGGAAAAAAGAGAAGAAAGGGGGAAATCCATCCGATCCAATCCGATCCGGGTAAAAATAACAGTAAATCAGGCTCAGGCAAGTGTACTTTAGACGTTATATACCGTTTTTACATTGTTTTAATATCTCAGATATTGTATTTATGCTCTAAATCCATAATTCATTATGTTTACTGTAAATGCCTGTTTTTCCTGATTAATCGGACAGATTTTATATTTACTGTCATGTACTGCAATATTTACCACCGATTTCATGTAGAAATATATGTTTGGTGTTCGTTTATCATCCGGACTGTTTGGCAAAACCCTAAGCACGAAAATGAAGGGATTTAACGATTTTAATCCAAATTTTTGATATGTAAAAGTTATTCTGTAACGAGATAATACCCATGCTATGATTTGTAACTGAAACTTTTACATGGAACTGTACTGTTGAGTTACCGTGGATTTCTGAAGTATACTGTAGAGCTAACCGTGAGATTCTAACTGATTTTCTGAAGAATAATAGATTATAAGCT
>JAOVVI020008819.1:0-13973 GCA_028571085.2 Nepenthes alata
GACATGTGTGTCGCTCCTTCTTCGGTTGCTCTCCCCTTCCTAATTCTTACTGTCTCCTTAAGTAATGAAAGATCAGTTTAGGGTTTCACTGGGTTTCCATTTGGAGCGCCATTACCTCCTTTGCCGTGTCGAATCACGTCGCCCTCTCTCTCCCTCTCCTTTCCTTCTTTTTCTTCTTTCTTTCTTTCTCCCTTCCGTCCTTTTTCTTCCTTTCCTTTCCTTTACTTCGCCGTATTATTATTATTATTATTATTATTATTATTATTGATACTCCTAGATCCTAGTCTTGGACGGATTCGAGTTCAGTCGCTCCTTGGGCTTGTGCTGGCGCAGGATCTGGTCTTCGTCCTGCGTGGCTTGGATATTGTACATCATATTAAAAGATAAGAAGTCAGAGAAAAATGGCGGGATTCAGCTCCTGATTTATCTTTCGACGCTTAATTTAGTAATCTTTCTTTCGAGATGATGAAGGTAAAGATAAAAATGCTAGAAATGATACTAGGGAGGAAATTTGTGAGTCTGACTCGGAGGTGCACTCAGCATGGAGTGGCTTTAGGCCGTTATGCGCTCGCGGAGAGCGGAATTAGGACTACCATGTTCGCGAAGAGCGAGTAGTGAGAAAGAGAATGGAAATTGGTTGCTTGGAGAGTGGATTGCTTGTGCAGATTTGAGTATTTTAGAGAGTGTATCTTTGAAGTGTGTCCCCAGGGCTTTTTATAGCCCTTTGACCTCGTCATCTTTCCTTGGGCAGCAAGGCGGGTTGCCAACCGTTCGAGGGGATCCTTTTCATCCATCAAGGAGATGCAGGTGCCATTTAGGGTCACAACGGCCGGAAGGGAAGATTCCTTCCTCCACGGAGATGTTGCATGCCGTGAATGTTGAAACTTCCATTATGAGTCATGCACTGATTTGATGGCTTTCTTTTTGGGATGTGCACTAATTTGGGGTCTTCCATTTCAGAGAAGAGTGCTATCTAGGGAGATTCTAAGTATTGCGGCCAATTAGGACAGATGACCTGTTGTGCACAAGATAGGATTCGTGGGTCGCTTCAAGTGTGGGCCACATATGGTTGAAGTCATACCCCATTGTCTGAAGGTCCTCTCTGGTCAATTGGGGAGTTGACTATCCTTTGGGATAGAGGGCTGTAATAGATCGTATTTTTTTTACCAAAAATCTAACAGAGTTTTCTTTATAATTCGGACATCTACCAATACAAAACTTGTACAAATCCTTGTATAACAACCACAAAATACACACTACACATACACAGGATCCCAACTACCACAAATGGACAATAGGTGGCACCGACATCATAACTCCGGTACGATGTTGGCTCAGATAAGATGCTAACTAGGTAATCAAATATAACCATAAAAACCTGCGGAAGCACAAACATCCATCATATACAGCGAAAAACTAAACTATGTAAGCATCATCATTACATACATCAGTAACCATGAGTATCAAAATAAATAATACAAGTTCTCCGTCTCATACAAAATCATAAAATTAAGTCCCAAAAGACTCTGCAATCGATATCTGCTGCCTATCCTGCACCTACGGCCTAATCAAACTTGTCAGGTATAAGAGTGTACTCATTTGGAAGGAAGAAAGAAGTAAGGGTGAGCCAAATACTCAGCAAGTGTAACTTAAATAAATAATAAGCAATATATATTCAAATGAAATGGGAATGGGATTAGAGCAATAAGTAGGGATGCATGAAGATATGAAACATGATTTAATGCATTTACTGATTTATATTTATTTTTATAGATCAGGGCTAGTGGGCCTTACTATATAAAATTTTGAGAGAACGAGAAAAGGATCATGATACCCCACATGATCTAAGGTCGTGAGCTCTTATTTTAGACCCAAAAGGGGGGCCATCTACATATCATGCTTGTAGACGGGCCAATAACAATATGCCCTCATATTTTTCGAGGCCTAGAGGTAGTTCCTCGTCCTTTCAGAGTAATATTCTAAGGCTTGCCAAGAGTATCACTTGTTACATATAATCCTTGAGTCTTCACTATAATACTAATAGTTACCAAGGGATACTACCCTTCGTAATATAAATTCGTGGTTCTAATTTCATGATTCCTTATTCTTTGAAAGAAGGTCCACCAAACTTCTTTCGTAAATTTCTCGATCTAAAAGAACAAATCAATCATATAAAAAAATTTGAAATTTCCTCCGAATACTTATATGATTTTATCTTTCTTTCAGATTTAAGTCTTCTCATGACTTAATTCTTATACACGAATATTAGAAGCATAGGGAAGAATATAAATTCTTACCACCGAGAAACAATTACAATTTTAGAGGCTTCCAGACAATATTTTCTTCACAAATGGATCACAAACATATTTTTTCGGAACACATAATTAAACGTATGCAAATAAATATAGCTTGCATATCAATTAAATAAAGTGGAATCATGTAAAATTCTTGGTTGTCTCGGATGAACATTGTTAGAGCACAATTTAAGCTTCCAGACGTGCCAAATGGGTCAATACTTGAAAAATCGAACACCCAACCGATGAATATACATATTTATGATATGGGTAAATTATAATTAAGGACAAATCATGCATAGAGTACAAATTAGGAGGGGTAAATGAGCTGGACGTGGGTCTAGGGTTTCACCGAAGTGAAATCCGTGCGAAACGTGGGGGAAACAGATATCAAATCACAAATAATTTATGTAAGAGTCATGGGTTCCGTAATTTACATGATTTGGGTAAGTATTGGAATAAAAATACCCCAAAAAATGAATAAAAATCAAAAGAGAGAATAAAGAATGTATGAATACACTTGTCTCGACCCAATCTACCTCTTTTCTAATTGGCTCGTGCCCGAAATCAAACATGGGGACCTCATTTTTTCCTCTTTCTCTCTCTACCCGTTGGCTCCCTTTCCCTTTATGTCTCTTCTCTTTCCTCTCTTCTTCACATTCTACTCCCCCAAATCCCTTGCTTCTGCTTCTTTTATTGTTTTGTTATTATTATTATTATTATTATTATTATTATATTATACTTTATTATATATATATATATATATATATATATATACATTTATCCCTTTTTCTTTAAATTTTAAAACTTAAATCAATACTCGAGCGACCGAACGGGCACACTTCGCACGTCGGCTCAACAAATCCAAATATCCTCCAAAATTTTATGATATTTAATTAATTTTTATCACACCCAAATTTCTTAAAAATAAATAAGCCAAATTAAATCAAATAAAAATATTCAGAATATTAGAACAGACTGCGATTCTCCTGGGTTGATCATCTCTTTGGGCTGGCCCATTTCCAGCTATCCTCATCACTAGCCCCCCGTGCTGGTAGTCTGAATTTTTGGCTTCCGCCATGTTTACGATGGGATGTGACGGGCCATATTATCTTCTTAGGTATGATCCAGATTCCCTTTTTCATTGTTCTCAATGTAACTCCTCTGTTTTTCAATTTTCTGTAGATTCGCCAGGTTGGCGGTTCTTTGGTGTTTAGCGTCCCACCTATTTCCATGTGCGCTATAAATTATGAGCTTGCGGCATTTCTTCGCATCAACTTCCTCCTTAGTTGGTGAAATGGTGCGTGAACTTGATATTGCCACGAGGCTCCCTGTTTCGGCCACCGTCTCTGAGCTTAGGCTGTTCAAATTTTTTGGTGTTGTTGTCTCGAGTCACAGTGCTGGTCTGCTTTGGTTTCCCCTTTTCATGCAGGTGGCCGTTTTGGTCACCCCTTTTCGTGTTGGTGGCTGTCAACATGCTTTGAATCCACATTTGAATCTTGTTGTTTCACTCAAGAGTTTGCTCAAATGGAGTAAGGCCTTCGGGTTGGGCTACTTTCTTATATATTCCTCCCTTCCCCTCTTTTTTGTTACTGTTGTTTCGCTGTACAATTGCCTCTGAAGGTTGTATAACTTGTAAGGAGAAAGTTAATGAGAAAACTAGTAACAAATTTTGTGTTCAATTCTCCCATTTCCTCTCAATCTTTCGTCGTTATGCACATCTTGATATTAATATTACTATATTTGTTTTTTGCTCGGGAATGGCCTAAGAGTTGTGGGTCCTGGCGAGGCTATTCGACTGACGAGACAACCATGATTTTTGAACAAAAATGGTCCAATCATAGAAATTAGGGGGAAGTTGACCGGCTTTCGTAGACAAACCCACAGGAATCCAGAGAGAGGGCGGAGTCAGAATGGCAGCTGACCTACATCGTTGACCAAATAGCTGGAATTTGGAGAGAGGACAGAACTGGGTCGGTTGTTGATCGGCTCCATTAACGAAACAGCTGGAATCCTAAGAGCGGACGAAGATGGATCGATTGTTGACATGCTTTGTTGACCAAATAGCTGAAATTCGGAGAGTGGGATGGAGCCGGATTGGTTGTTGACCGGCTTCACTGACCAAACCTGCTAGGAAGTCATGCATCATGGCATCGGAGCTATCACCTTTTGCCATGTGTCGCTTGCCGGGAGCAGCAGTATCATTGCAATAAATGAGACGGGCAATACGACTTGACCTCGTGCTCTCTAGTGCTGACACCTGGCTGGCCATGATTGTCGTGTCTTTTCGAGGCGTTGCTTAGTTTTGGTGGTGACTTTGTTTATAAAAGCCAGCAGTTAGCTCTGAATTTACTTTGCTTTCTCTTTTGCATTCCTTCAACTTCCTTCACCTATTTGCTCCCTTATTTTCTTCCATGGCTCCCTCTGTCGATGTGGTCACCTTTGTTCTCAACTCTAGTGACATCTAGGCTTTGTACGTACTGCACAACATCCCGCCGTCGGTCTTGTTCGCTATTTCAAGGAACCAAGATAGGGCCTGCTCCCCACCAGCAGGATACATCACCATTTATGAGGCTCACCTACAGTGTGGGCTTCGCATCCCCTTTCCTAAGGAGTTGCTTAACATCCTTCAGGTCTTCAGAGTCCCTATTGCAAGGCTCCATGCCAATGTGATGCATTACCTTTGCTCATTGTGTATATTCTTCTATCACCCCTCAAGGATGCTAACTGCGGCGACGGTGAGGGTCATTTTTAGGTTTACACAGAGCGGGAATTGGATCTCGCTCTTTCCCTAGGAGTTACACATCAGCTTGGCTATCTACAAGTCTATGAAGAAACGGAAGGACTTGTTCTTCTTTGTAAGGGTTTTTGATGACTGGTCATTGTCCGGGGACTAGGGCAACGTGCCTGAGATCCTCACAGGAAGCCCTTCATAAGAGGAGGTGGAGGCTGTTGAGCCACTTATGGCATTGGTCCGGGCGAATTTGGATGAGTTTAGAAGGGATCACCTTGTGTCCCCCGAAGAGATTAAGCAAGCCAGTTGGGGTCCACTCTCACCGACCAAGAAGGCGAAGGCTCTTTCCCCAACACCATCTAGGCCTAAGAGGAAGGTTGGGGCTCTCGTTATTTGGAATCCTTCTAGCAACCCTTCCCAGAAGCGGGCTACATCGGCTCTTCCTTCCTTCTCGTCCTCCACTACCACCGACTTTTGCATTGCTGGGCGCCTGGGGGTGTCGGCGAGCCATCATGGGTAGAGACTTCCACTACCCACTTGGATTTGGGCGCTACGGGAGATGCCGCTGGGGAGGCTGTTGCCGAGCCGCCGTCACCCAGGGTATTTGCAGAAATGACCTGGCCAGTGGATGGAGAGCTGGCAGGGCCAACAGTCGGAGAGCTGGTGGAACCGGTTGTTAAGCATCAAGCAGAACCGGTCACCGGGGAGCAGGTAGAATCGATGGCAGCTCCATCGGTGGGGTCGACGAATCCGGGTGAGATGAGTTTTTCTACTGCCTTGCTCCTTGTGGTGACGGGCCCTTTTGATGCCGCAGCTGTGGAGGCCCATGCTGAGGAAGCTCGTGTCCCTGATAAAATGGTAGCTGTGGCGGAACTGGTCCTGGGGGCTACTACATTTGGCCCCCCTGTTAGCCCATTAGAGGTCCTTCCACATCTGATCCTTGAAGCGCCTGATGCGGTTGAGAAGAAGAAGCATAAATTCATTTCTATATTTCCTAAAAGAAGACTTCCTCTTTCCTTTCTATTCTGTCGGTGTGGTTTGACCTTTTTCCCCTTTTTATTTGTTGGAATTGCAAGATCAGAAGTTTGTAAGTGCCTTGATGAATGGCCTGCGCCAGTGGGCTGGGATGACTAATGAGCGAGAGGAGAAAATTCTATGACTAGAGGGGCTCCTAAGACAATCGAGTGCTATCACCGCTCAGACCCAGCAAGACTATGTGGATGCTGCTACCCTCAGGGTGGAGTTGGCCGAGCTGAAGGAGTGGTTGAGAGGGCTGGAGACTCGGGCCATCAACATCGAGAAGCTAGAGAATGAACTTCGAATTAAGAATGCCAAGCTTGTTGGCGAGTTCACTACCCGTTTGCATCCAAAGGAGGTAAGCCAGGCGCTGAATGGTAGGCTTTGGGAGGGCATTCACTTTTGCAGAGGGATTGTCACCATGGTGGTCCTCAATTTTTCGGTTGGCTTCTTCCAACCCATGAGTCGCGTGGCTTTGGAGTGCGACCACTTGATTGACTTCTCCCAAGATGGAGGGGGGTCCTCATGTCTTCCTATAAGACCCCTGCCCTAGCCGAGATAGTTTTTATATTTTCGCATTTTTTTCCACCCTTGTATCAGCCATTTGTTTAGCACCATTTATTAATGAAAAGAAAATCATTTCATAAATGCGCTATTTTCTCTGCGTGTGTGTTGTCTTGTTTTTTTGCATTGGCCGGCTGGCTGGGCATGCTTACTTTTATAGCCTGGACCCATGCTGTGTTTGGGTCATTGTATGGTGGGGCTGGTCGTGACTTTGTTTTTGATAGTCATAGACTAACGGTTTGCTGTTCAATGACGTGATGTGATATCTGTCATTATGGCATTGCATGCGGATTCGACTGGGTGAGGACACGTGTCGCTTCGCATGGAAGAGACGTGACCCTTCAATTTCTATTGTGGCATCATTTTCGGCAGAAGTTTTGCCTATTTAAGTGTGGTATCTCCTACAATTCTGTTCACCACTTGCCCTCACAGGCCTTCTATTCTCACCATGGATGATAGAGATATGATCGATATTTTAACTTTATTTGGTTTGGGATGGGAAGAATTGTCTTCCCCATCGCCATAGCTCTCCTCCGAAGAGGGGAGTAGTGACGGGCAGATGCAGACGAGGAATGATTATGAGAACTCCGTTGACGGGGTTTCCGTCAAGGAATGACACCACCCGGGCCTTACACAACTCGAACCCAAGGGCATGTTGAGTGTAGCTCCATGCCTTGAGTCTGTTGGTTCCTTTCTCTCGGTATATCTATTTTGTTACGTAGCCGCACAGATAATTGTTAGTCATTCCCCTCCACTGATTCCTTTTTCACTTGCCAGCCTGTGAGGATGCATTGCGGGTTAGATGAGATTCTGTCTTTGCAGGGAGACAAATTTGCCCGTATGCTGCGGGCTCAGATCGAGTTCGTGGCAGAGGAGATGGAGCGTTGAGTTAATGTTGCAGTTGGCGACGAGCTACAAAGTCAAGCATGGGCTTACTACCTCGACCAGACCGTGTTGGAGGCCAACACCAGGCTACAGGAAGTCTCTAAAGCACATTCCCGGGCCATGGAGAGGGTAGCGACGCTTGAAGGTGAGCTGAGGATGAGACTTCACCTTGAGGAGGTGGCTCCCACAGTGGAGGAGTGGTTCTAGGTGGGGATCCATTTCAGCAGGAGGATCGTTTTGTTGGTGGACCCACATTTCCCTGTTGCCTTTTTGGACTCAAGGAATGTCGGAGCTTCTCATCGATCAGAGTTAATTGGATATCTAGTTGGGCGTGGCCGGATGCCTACACCTCGTCCCCCAAGGGATCCTCCCTCTTAGGGTAGTCACCTAGATAGATTGTAGGTGTAAATAACTTCTTGTACACATGGGGCCTTCAAGTGCCCCTAAAAGCATATCTAAGCCTTTTGGTACCACCCTGTCCATTGTATATTTTTGTGCATATAAACCGGCATCATATACCTCCTCTTTTCTTGATGATATCTTTGTCTTGGATGGCGATGCCCGGGTCATAATCTTGGACGTCCATCCTGTTGTTAGAGCACGAGGCGTTCTTTCACATTTAACTCCAATTTGCTGACCATAATTGACCAACGGTGCTATCTCTAGTGAGAGGAGGTTGTCGCACACGTGCTGTGAAAGCCTCATAAGGTTTATTGCTCAACCACGAATGGGCCGCTTGGCATGGGACTAAGGTTTAATTCAACCACTTATAGGCCACTCGGTATGGGACCGAGGTTTAATCCGACCACTTACGGGCTGCTCGGTATGGGACCGAGGTTTAATCTGACCTCTTATGGGCAGCTTAGTTTGGGAGCGAGGTTTAATCCGACCGCTTACGGGCCACTTGGTATGAACCAAAGTTTAATTCCACTGCTTATGGGCTGCTCGGTTTGGGACCGATGTTTAATCTGACTGCTTATGGACCGCTTTGTATGGGACCAAGATTTAACTGCAGGTAAGCGAAAGCTCACCCGACTTAGGGGCAGTCTAGGTCATCTATTTTCATGAAATTTCACGTAAGCATTCACATGGAAAAGAAAGAGAATTGTGAGAACAGAAATATGCCAAAAATGAATCATTTTATTAAATGTGACACAATATTGTATGCAATCTCTAGTATACACATGACCTACCTAGACCTGGTGAAAACCTTATTGGTAATACCATTTAGATTGACACCATTCCACGTCCTTGGAACTAGCTTGCCGTTATGGGTTTGAAGCTTATACTCTCTGTTTTGCAGAACGGTTGAATGAGAAACGAACCTTCCCAATTTGGGGAGAGTTTATTCCTATTGGCTACCTTGTTAGTGGGCTCTATGTTTCGTAGGATCAGGTCTTCCACCTCGAACTATCGCGTTTTTACTTTTTTGTTGTAATACCAAGCAATTCGCTATTGGTAGGTGGTTGTACGCATCCTACTCACGTCCCATGCTTCCTCCAATAGGTCCAAGTGCCTTTTGAGCCACAGAGTGTTGCCAAGTGGGTCAAAGGCCTCGATCGGGAGACTCGGAAGCCCAATCTCGACCGAAATTATAGCATGAATTCTGTGGCACAGACTGAAAGGTGTTTTGTGCATCAGCTCTTTGGGCGTTACTAGTACGATCACAACACGGAGGGCTGCTTGTCCACCCATGAGCCCCCTGTGTCTTCCAACTTGATATTTAGTTCGTGTAGAAGTATCTGGTTCATGGCCTCCACTTATCCATTTGCTTGCGGAGATGTTACCAACGTGTGGACCAACTTGACGCCCAGATTGGTGTAATACTTGGTGAATCTCTTGCCGGTGAATTGGGTTTTATTTTCAGCCACGAGACCTTGGGAATTCCAAACCTGCAGACTATCTTCTGCTGGATGAAATCCATGGCATCCTTCTTGGTTATTCGGGCTAATGGGGCAGCCTCGACTAATTTTGTAAAGTAGTCAATGCCCACCAGAATAAACTTTCTTTGCCAGACGCAATGGAAAATGGGCCGACAATGTCGACCACCATTGTGTGAATGTCAACTCTGTTGGTAGTTGATGGTGAAGGTTGCCACGGACTTGGCAATTCTCGTACCTCTTTACAAACTCTACGTCGTTCTTTTTCATGGTCGGCCAGTAGTATCCTTAGTGAATTACCATGAAGGCAAGGTTTTTGTCGCTGATGTGTAACCCACATATTTCGAGGTGGACCTCATTCAACGCTTAGTCAGCCTCCTCCAGTGTAAGACACCGAAGGTAAGGGGTTAAATACCCCCAATGGTATAGCTTTCCATCCACGATGGTATGCTAGCCTGCCATTTTCTTTATGCGTTTGGCCTCATCCAGATTTTCCAACAGGGATCCGTTCGTGAGGAACCTCCAGTAGGGTGACATCTAATTTTTATTGTTGGAGACCTGGATCACTTCTTGCCCATCTATGCTAGGAGAAGTCAAGATCTCTCATATGTCCTTGGGGTACTAGTCTGAATTTTCTGCCGCCACCACCTTTGCAAGTTGGTTGGCCTTCCAGTTTTCGGCCCTTAGAATGTGAACCACGTATAGCTTGTCAAACTTTTGGATCATGCTCTTTATCTTAGCTAAGTATTTGGTTAGTAGTGGGTTTGACATCTCGAAGCATTCGCAGATCTGGTTGACGACCAGCTCTTAATCATTGTAGATAGTCAAGTGTCTAACCGAGAATTCTTCAGCAAGCCACAATCCTACGAACAGGGCTTCGTATTTGACCACGTTATTGGTGGCTGGGAATGCAAGTTTCAAGAAGTATTTCACTTCAAAACCGTTAGGGGTCTTCAGGATCACTCCAGCCCCGCTACCCAAGTTTATTGACGAGCCATCCATGTAAAGAACCCAATCTGGTGCTTTAGTTCAGTTGTCGACATCGTCGGCATAGTCTGTATCGAGAATTAGGGCTGTGGTCTTGACGATAAAGTCGGCTAGTGTTTACCACTTGATGGCTGGCATGGGCCTGAAATCAATGTCAAATTATCTTAATTCGATGGCCTACTTAACCAGCTACCCTAAAATGTTGGGCTTTTGCAGGATACCTTGTAATGGCTGGTTGGTCAGGATAATTATCCGACGTGCCTGAAAGTAGGGCTGTAGTTTTCTGGCCGAGAAGACGAATGCCAATGTAATCTTCTCGGCAGGGGGTAACGACTCTCAGTGCTGATTAACGTTTTGCAAACTTAATAAACTGGCCGCTGTATGTTAGACTCCTGACAAATCAAGACGGAGCTCAGTGCCGCCTCTAAAACAACTAAGTATAGGTACATCTCCTCACCCTCTCTCGGCGACGTCAGGAGAGGTGGGCTGGTTAGGTACTCTTTTAGTTCATTGAAGGCGGCCTGACATTTCACCGTCCAGTGGAATCTGTTTGTCTTTATCCCCCTCAAGGCCTTAACGAAAGGAAGGTATTTGTCTTCGAACTTGGCTAGGAAATGGGAGAGTGCTGCCAGGAAACGGGTCAGCCTCTAGATATCCTTCACATTCCGAGGCGAGGTCATATTCATGAGGGCTTTTATCTTCTCAGGGTTTGTGTCAATTCCCCGTTGAGAGACGATGAAACCCTAGAATTTTTCAGAGGATGCCCCGAAGACATACTTAGAGGCGTTTAGCTTTATTTGGTGTGCTCGGAGCACCTTGAAGGCTTCGGTAAGATTATAAATATGGTTGTTGGAGGTGTTACTTTTGATGAGCATGTTGTCTTTGTACACCTCCATATTCTGACCGAACTTCTTGTCGAACATTTTGTTTATAAGTATTTGGTAAGTAATGCTTGCGTTCAGACCAAAAAGTATGACCTTATAGCAGTAGGTTACCTACTCAGTCATGAGGAAAGTGTGCTCCTCATATTTTAAGCTCATCTGGATCTGGTTTTAGCTCAAGTAGGCATCTATGAAACTCTGTAGTTTGTACCCATAAGTGGAGTCCACCAGTTGATTAATTCTCGGCAACGGGATGCTATCCTTTGGGCAAGCCTTGTTAACGTCGATGAAGTTGATGCGCATCCACCATTTCGCATTACTCTTGTTGACGAGTGGCTCCCCCGCTTTTTCTTGATGGGCTTGCGACCGAAATCGAGACCCTACTTGTGGACCATTACTCCGGCTGGGATCCCAGGTATGTCAGCGGGCGTCCACGCGAAGACATCCGCATTATGCCTTTAAAAGTTGATTAACTGATCATGTAGGGGTTCGACTAGCGAGTCCCCTATCTATACGCATTTATTCGGGTTGTCCAGATCTAGAGGTAATAGGTTGGTTGTCTCATCGGACTGCGCCAACTGCATAGCTATTTCATCTCGATGGTCTAGGTCATCTGTTGGTTGGTCGAGACCGTTTGCACAACTTGGGATAGGTAACACATTCAACCCGTTAGTTGGTCGCCCAGCACTTCACTGATTCTGCATGCCATTGGAAATTTCATTTTTAGGTAGGGTATCAAAGTTATGGCCCCAAATGCTGCTAGGCATGGTCGGCCAAATATGACATTATATACGGAAGGCAAGCCGACAACCACGAAGGTGAGTGTCCAGCTTGCTGTCCTGGGCTACGTGCCCAAGTTACCTCTAGCCGGATGGTCCCTTAGACAGCCACTGGTTCGTTATCCAATCAATATAGTAGCCCTTCGACCGGTTTCAGTTGACCCTTTTTTAGTCCCACTTTGAAAAAGTATCAAGGTAAATAAAATTTTTCGAGCTTCCATTATCGATAAAAAATCATTTCAACTGGTAGTCTAGAGTACCATTTGAAACGAGGGTGGATACAACCAGGGGGTCAGCTTAGGGAGAGATTACATGTGTCATATCATCGTTACTAAAACTAATGACATCATCTCCTACCCTATACTTCTTGTGCCCTGTTGGTCTCTCCTGGCGATCCACATTGTGAGTATTAGGTGGCCTGGTGGTCACCATATTGACCACCTTGGCCGCAACTCGGTTGCTTAGCTACTGCTGCTCAGGTCTGTCCTCACCCGATGGATCGGGATTCTATCCCGAGTTCCTTAGGAACTTGGTGAGATGGCCCCGATGGATCAGTGCCTCAATCTTCCTCTATAGAGTCTAGCAGTCTTCTATACTATGACCCGAAGATCGATGGAAGTCACAGTAATTCGTCGGATCTCCTCCCTCCGGGTTCTTCATTGGCCTAGGTCATCTCACGAACTTCTCCTTTTGGATCTGCATGAGGAGATTTACCCAAGAGTCATTCAATGGAGTCAGGTTTACAGGCTTGAACTCCCTCCGTACAGGTGGTTCAATTCTGTGCTACTTCCTTCGGGGGTTGTTATGGCCCCCATTCTTCCTTTTTTCGTTCGCCGGCAAGGAGCAAGGATGGTCAACCCGTTTTGGGTGCTTTAACTCATTGGCTTCCTTTGCTACTATGTAGGCCTGTGTGATGGACTCGACTTTCCTAAAGGTCTGCGGGTCCTTATGTGTAAGATGTTTAAAAAAGTCACCCTGACACAGCGCAAAAATGAAACTACTGAGCTTCACCTCATCGGTGAGCCTAGGTATCTTCCGGGCTTCAATGGTAAATCGCCCCAAGAACTTCCTTAGGCTCTCACCCAGCCCCCGCTTAACATGGGTGAGATGTCATGATTGTTTCTCCTCGTGGTGGCAAGAGGCGTATTAAGCCAAAAAGCTATCGGCAAGGTCCTTAAAATTTCAGATGGAATTCATCGGGAGCCGATAGAACCAGATCTTGGCGTCCCCCTTCAGAGTGAGGGGGAAGCACTGGGACATAGAAGCCTCCTCTATGCCTTGGAAGCTCGGTAGGATACGAAAGTGATCGAGATGATCCATGGGATTCGTGCTTCCGTTGTAGGGTTCCAAGGCCAACATTTTAAACTTTGGTAGAACTAGTTGTGTCTGGATCTCCATGGTGAAGGGAGACCTCTTCAGATCGGCTGAGTGCTCACCAGCTTCTCCGTTGAACATCTGTTTCCATAACCTTTCAACCTTATCCTCCACCTGTGAGATGTTGCAGACCTTTTTTGATTGAGTAGGTCTTCAACTCTGAGTGCCCAGCCGAACGGCGTGGCATCGATCGGCTACTGCCGCTTGTCGATCAAGTGACGCGAGAGGCTCCTTCTTAAACTGGTGGCCTCTGGTCGTCCCAGGAGTAGAGGGGGTTCCTCTGTTCTGGGCTCTCCTCCAGGTTTTTGCGGCTTAGTCGCCCTTCTAGCCTGGAATAACTTCTAGTGCTTGAGGCCATCAGCGAGCTAGAACTACCCGGTCATGCGGCCTTCTTGGCCGGCTTCTTCTCTCACTGGCCTCCTCGCCTGGAGGCCGGAGTGTGGGTTGAAGAGGAGGGAGCACCCTACCTTTGTTTGCCCTAGCGCATACTGTAACGACTCAAATATTTTTGAGTTTATTATTTTATAAAAATAAATTATCTAATTAATTTAAATAATTATTTGACTATTTTAGTAATT
>JAOVVI020008820.1:0-11123 GCA_028571085.2 Nepenthes alata
TTTCAGAAAGTCAGTGGGAGTAAGACTTATTTTCTTATCTTATATATGGATGATATTTTACTTACATCCAATAATAAAGGGTTATTGTATGAGGTGAAATAATTTCTCTCTAAAAAATTTAAAATGAAGAATATTGGTGATGCATCTTATGTCATTGGCATAAAGATACATCGAGACAGGCCGCGTTGTGTTCTGGGTCTGTCTTAAGGGACCTATATTAATAAAGTTTTATAAAGATTTTGGATAAAAAATTATTCACCGAGTGTTGAGAATTACCGGCAATTTGTTGAGAATTTCTCATAGATTGTGGCACCTTTGACCAAAATAACACAAAAGAAAGAAGTGTTCATCTAGGACAAGGATTGTGAAAGCCGTTTTCAGGAATTAAAGCAAAGATTTGCTTCAGCACTGGTTTTGTCAATTTCCAATGGATCGGAAGGATTTGTTGCATATTATCATACTTCTAGAAGATGTTTGGGTTGTGTTCTAATACAGCGAGGTCTGGTGGTCACCTACATTTTGAGGCAGTTGAAAATGCATGAACTGAATTATCCCATACACGCTTTGGAGTTGGTAGTTGTGGTTTTTACCCTAAAAATCTAGAGGCACTATTTGTATGAAGAAAGGCCTGTGGTTTACTCAAACTATTAGAGTCAAAAGTTTTTATTTTTCTGGAATGAGCTGAATATGTGCCAACGAAGATGGATAGAGTTGTTAAAGGATTATGATTGTAAGATTTAATATTAACTAGGGAAGGCTAATGTGGCCGTTGATACCTTGAGTAGGAAGCTTGCAAGGCTAGTAACTCATTTGATGCTTAAGGAATGAAAATAATTGATAAAATGAATAGTTGTATAGTTCAGCCGCATTCCCAACGGTCAAAGATGATACTGTCGTATCTCCAGGTACAACTAGTGATTTTGGAGTGAATCAATGAACGTCAAATGATTGACCCATATTTGATGGAGATAGCTGCAAACTTTGGCAATGAAGCCCATGCAGATTTAAATGTACGAGCAGATGGAGTCCTTCATTTTTGTGACAGGATTGTGTTCC
Organism: Nepenthes alata; assembly: GCA_028571085.2. Taxonomy (NCBI): domain Eukaryota; kingdom Viridiplantae; phylum Streptophyta; class Magnoliopsida; order Caryophyllales; family Nepenthaceae; genus Nepenthes; species Nepenthes alata. The sequence continues at coordinate 1,057 of JAOVVI020008820.1, forward strand.
TACTATTAAGGAGCTAAAGTAAGAAATACTAAAAGATGCTCATTGATTATGGTAGAAAATTTATTTCAAAGTCAACAAAATATATCAAGATATGAAAAATATTTTCTAGGGAAGAAATATGAAGCGCGAAATTACAGTATTTGTAGCCAAGTGTATTGTGTGTCAAGAAGTGAAAACCGAGTACAAGAAACCATCAGGACTTTTGGACCCTTCGTCGATTCCCAATTGGAAATGAGAGCATATTTTAATAGATTTTATGGACGGCAAGGAAGATTGATACAATTTGGATAACTGTGGATAGATTAACCAAGTCAAGTGATTTCTTACCAATCCAGATGACAAATTCTTGAGATGAGTTAGCCGGTTTGTATATTAGTGAGATTGTGAGATTACAGGATGTCCCAGTTTCAGTTGTTTAAAATCAAAACCCGAGGTTTGTGTCAATACTTTGAGAGAGTTTACATAATAAAATGGGGACTAAATTGAAATTTAGCACGACATTTCATCCGTAGACGGATGGCCAATCCGAGCGGACCATCCAGATGTGAGAAGATATGCTGCAGGTGGCAATTTTGGAGATGAAAGAAAGTTGGGATGATTATTTATCGCTCATAGAATTTGCTTATAATAATAGCTATTAGTCAAGTATCGGGATTGCTCAATTTGAGGTTTTATATGGGTAGAGGTGCAACTCTCCCATTAATTGGTAAGAGGTTGGTGACTGAAGGTTTTTGGGCCCCAATATCATCCGAGACTCGTCAAAAAGGATTTTGATCATTTGGGATAAACTAATGGTTGCCCAAAGTTTCCAAAAGAGCTACACAAACAAGCAAAGGCCGGGTTTGAAATTTGATATGGGTGATCATGTATTCCTAAAAGTTTCTCCAAGAAAAGGAATCTCGCAGTTTGGAGTGAAGAGCAAGTTAAAGTCGAGATTCATTCGGCCTTCTTAGGTTCTGAAGCGAGTCGAACAAGTGGCCTATATATTTTGCCTCTAAATTTGGGGGAGTGTCATGATATTTTTCACATCTCGATGCTAACAAAACATGTGTATAACCCGTCCGATATGATTGAGTTTGAACCGTTGTAAATTTATGAAAATCTATCATATGTCGAGGCTCCCATTCAGATTATGGATCAAAGGGATAAGGTGTCGAGAAATGAAGTGATTACGTTAGTAAAAGTATTTTGGAGTATTCATTCAATCGAAGAAGCAACTTGGGAGCTTGAGAGCGAAGTCCGCCTGGAATGCCCTTAGCTATTTGAGGATTGAGGTGTATAAATTTTAAAGATACAATTTTTATAAATGGAAGAGAGTTGTAATGTTCAGATTTTCATTTAAATTATTTTAATATTAATTATAATTTTTAGATTAATTGAATATATTTTAAAATAATTTTAATATTGTGAACATTTGAGGAAAAATATCAAAATTTTGGCATGGCGTCCAGAGTACACTGAGCGCCGATGAGATAATATATATATATAGAAAAAAGAAAAAAAAATGAAAATGTGAAAAATCGTGGGTAGAAAACCCACGGTTAGAAGAAAGAAAAGGAAAAAAAATAAATAATATGGGAAGGGGGAAGTCTAGTGCGCAGCAGGGCTGAAATAGAAAGGAAAAGAAAGAAGGAGGGAGATAGAAGAGAAAAAATGAGGGAGAGAGGAGGGGCCTTCGTATGATGAAGGAGAAAAGGAGGAGGAGACAGGGAGGAAAGGGAACAGGAGAAGGGCGCGGCTGCAGTGGCACGGAAAGAGGAGATCGCACAACAAAGAGAGAGGAGGCAGATGCAACGGCAGCTTGCAGGACGACAACATAGCGTGGCAAGAGAAAGAAGTCATGCCTGAATAAAGAGACTGGGTGGCGGTGAGGAGAGAGAAACGTGTGATTCAGATACTTTGAAGCATCCTTTCTTCCGATTTGCGGAGTATAAGGTTGAGACAAGTATACTCTTATCCCATCCTTTGTTTATTTCTTTATTGGATGCATTTTGTTTTTGATTTGGATGCATAAGCTTGAATGTGTGCTTCTTAGCTACCCAATTTGTTTTCCTCATGCATGCAAGGCATTTCTACCATTTGTCTAAGGGTTATATTCGGTTCAAGCTATTATTTGACAAATGTGCCATTTTGAATAATATGGATATATATATATTTATGAGCACCGCCAGGACCCGGTTGGTCCTTTGGCTTGAGAGACCATGTCGGTCTAAGACCCGGTGAGTCCTGTGACATGAGGGATAATGTCGATCTAAGACCCGGTGGGTTAAGATGAATGGCGGAAAGTTACAGACCTAAAATATAGTCGGATTAGGAATCAACGATCTGAATGGCCGAAAGCTGCAATCCTAAAATGTCATTGGGCGAGAGCCAATGATTTGAATGGTCAATAGTTACAAGCCTAAAATATAATTGAGCCAAGTGTGAATGATCTGAATAACTGAGAGGTGCAGGCCAAAAATGTTGATAGGCCAAGCGTAAATGATCTAAATGACCGAGAGTTTCAGGCCTAAAATATAGCCAGACCGAAAGCCAACGATTTGAATAACAGAGAGTTACAAGCTTAAAATGTAGCCAGGTCGACAGCCAATGGTATAAGACGGTCGAGAACTGCCAACCTAAAACATAGTCGTATGATGTGTAGTTGGGGATTTTGATATGTGTTTATATGGGTACGCCATTGATCTCAGGTTATGTGCCAAGGATATTAGAGCATGATTTGTTACGAGCATGTTTCAGTGGGATGATGCTATAAGATTTAGACATTTGCTTTGGTATTGGATTTTACTGCCCTGAGTTGCTTTTCTAATCTTACTTGCTTCTGATGTTTGTTTATGCCCATATACATGATACTGCTTGTTGAGTCTAGGGTTCACGTTTTCTTTTTCCACAATCAGTAGAAGACTTTGACCGATTGTAGGAGTTAGGCGAGATTTCGTACAGTATTGCCCATTTTGGTGAGTCTCGTTACCAAATGACTCAAATGGTACTGGTTATGTTTTCTATTCCTTGGTTTTGATTGAGATGACGTGTTGGCATATTACTTACTTTTTTCCCCTTACAATTGTTGGTAGGGCAGGTCCACAGATTTTTTGATCTCAACAATTCTCCGATGAGATTCTATGTGGGATTGTTTCTAATACGTCCTGTATCAAAATTTTGAACAAATTCGAATCGAGTAGTCCATCGGATTCTGGTTACGTCCACTAAGTCTCGGTTCTTACACACCGCAACTTTAAATAAGAGGTCAGGTAACGGCGGGATCTCACCCTATTGAAAATACTATGGCACTCAAGTCAATCTCAGCCTTCTAAATACAATAAGGTGGATGCAGAGAATGAAGAATGAATGTTGGGTGAGTGTTTGTAGATGTGGGAGTACACTCGTAAAGAGAGTGGCTTGGGATGCTCATGGAGAGCAATTTCTCTAAGTACTGAGTTCGCAGTGAACTAGTAGCCGAGAGAGAGAAAGAAAGAGCATTAGGATGCTCGAGAGTTTGAGAGCTTCTAAAAGCTTGAGATTGCTTGAAAGCTTTTATGGGTAAAAGAAAGCGTGCCTATAGAGGGAGTTTCCATGGCCTTTTACAGCCATGGCCCATTTGCTCCATATGCAGCGAGGCTGGATGCCTTTCTTCTGTGGGGATCGTTGCATTTCCTATGTAGGAGTGAGTTCCGTTTCTAGCTGTAACGGTCAAGAAAGTGGATCTCCTTCAATCTGCTTATTGTAACCGATAGGGTTTCCAGTAGATCGCATGTGGATTTTGGTGTTTTCCTCCTGGGATGTGTTTTGATTCTAGTAGTGACCAATATGGTGAAGATTTCCTTCTTTGAAGACGAAAAATTATGGTAGACGGCCATTGTGGCTTCAAGATGGACACGATGGCCAATTCAGACATAGGCCAAGTCTGTCCTAGGCTTCAGCCGATCTACTTGCCGATTCACTGGTCAACGGAAGTATTGACCGTCCTCGGCTCAGATGAACCATCCTAACCTTGGACCTTTGTCGACCAATTTGCTCCTCGTCCTGTCAATGGCATCGTTGATTGTCTAAGCAGAAAGAGGCCGCTGAGGATTTGGGCCATTTTCTCCTTTATGGGCCAGCCTGTTACTAGTATCCCTATCACTTTCCCCCTATACTGGTCGTTCAAGACCATGGCCTCCACCATGTTAACAATCAGACACGCCTGTACGAGACAATTTGATGAGAAAACTAGCAGTGACACTTGGTCTACAGATCACGCTGCTTGCAACTATTGACCGCAACGTCAAGATTTGGAGAACAAAATTGTAGGAAGTGTAAACCAAATTCATTGACCGTCCCAACCAGAATCCAGATAACTAGCTAAAGCAAGCGTCGATCGGATTTATTGACCATCTAAGTAAAAATCCGAAGAACTGGCTGAAGAAAATATTAACCGAATTCGTTGACCATTCTAATAAGAATCCATAGAACTAGCAGAAGAGAGCATTAATCAAATTCGATGACCATCATGGTAAAAATCCAGAGAACTTGAGTGGATTGAATCAACACATTATTATGCCACCGGACTGACAGTCAAAAAGTTTTCCACATGTCAACGTGCAATGGACTTACAATCCCAGTTATTAATTCATTAGAACATCTGATTCAAATGCACCCTCTCCAGATGTGACACGTGTCCGTAATGATGGATGTACCTTTTCAATGCAATGCCTTACCCTAATGGCTGCGTGTTTTTATAAAAATTATTTGTCCATTCAAACTCCCCACGCTTTCCTTCACTGAAAATTCTACGTCCTTGTCTCTCTTCTCGCTCCTGCTTTCATGTCTCCCTCCATTCTAGAAATTGCCTCAGTAATTTTCACTGGTGAGGCGAGAGAGCTATACATTGAGTTTAACATCCATCGTAGATTGTATTCAAGATGCCCATGGAGTAGGACAGGGCAAACTTTCCTCATGTGGGTCACATTGTTTTACATGAGGATCACCTGAGGAGTGTTCGTCTCCATATACCAGAGGAGCTACTCACCATCTTTATAGCGCTTAGTGTATCTATCGCACGGCTTCGTGCCAATGTCATGCGATATCTTTGCTCACCGTGTATCATCCTCCGCCACCACTCATAGATACTGACGGTGGAGGCTGTGAGGGTAATTTTTTGATTCACCTAGAGTGGGGATTGGATCTCCTTATCCCCTCGGGAGCTACGTATCAACATCGCGATATGTGACTCCCTCAAGAATCGGAAGAATCATTCATTCTTTGTGCGCGTTGCTGATACCAGACCTTGTCCTAGGATTGGGGCAAGGTTCCCGATATATTTACTAGGAAACCCATGATGAAAGACGTGGTATCTCTCCGAGTTTAGGAGCCACTGCCACAGTGGAGCTACCAATTCGGTTGGCGAGGGAGCATCTCTCCAAGTTTCGAAGAGATCTCCTAGTTTCTAGGGAGGAAGCTAGGAAGGCACGTTGGGGTCCTCAATCTCTGGTCCAGAAGATTAGACCTCCACCACCGGAAGCTTCATAACACAAGAGGAAAGTTAATGTTCTTGCCATTAATGAGGCTGGCACACTTTTCACCGATGATGCTCCCAACGATCCATGACAGAAGAGGGATACAACGATAGAGCCTTTTTTCTCATCCTCAACAGAGTCGAACTAACGAATGGCTGAACGACACACTAGAATCGAAGAGAGGTCCGGAGAAGTGGCTTCTGTGGAGGATTTTGAGGGCATCATGCGAGCCGCCACGAGAGGCGCTATCGATGAGCTATTGTAGCCAAAGGACTTGGCAGCACAAGCCACGCCTGTGGAACCGTTTCCTAAAGAGGCAAGATTAGAGCCAACTGCAGAGCTACCAGCTGAGCCTGAGGACCTAGCAACGCAAGCCGTGCCTATGGAGTCGTTGCTTGGAACCGCCAGATTAGAGCAAGCTACTGAGCTGCCAGCAACATACAGGCTTGGAACTAAGGTTCAATTTAACCGCTTATAGACTGCTTGGATGATTGGGGTTTATTTTGATCGCTTACGAGTCGCTTGGATGACTAAGGTTTAATTCGACCTCTTACGGGTAGCCTGGGTGTCCAGGGTTTAATTCGACTGCTTATGAGCCATCTAGATAATTAGGGTTTAATTTGATCGCTTGGATGACCAAAGTTTTAGTCGACCGCTTACGGGCTACCTGGATGATCAGGGTTTAAATGCGAGCGGGTGAAACCCGCCCGACTTAATGGCAATCTAGGTTGTTTATTTTATATAACCTGCAAGCAAGCATTCACAGGGAAAACTGGAGAAAAAAGAAAAATACAAAACAATGCGAATGAAAAAAGAAATTTCTTTTATTAATGACAATGGGTGTATGTTATTGGCACACTACAGTCATACAGATGACCTACCTAGGTCTTCACTGATTATAGTACTTCAGGTGGACTGCATTTCACGTTGTGGGACCAACTTGCCGTTTTAGGTTCAGAGTTTGTATACTCCATTCTGTAGAACGGTTGAGACTAGAAATAGGCCTTTTTAATTCGGGAAAAGCTAGTTCCGGTTGGCTATCTTGCCTGTAGCCTCTATGCTTGGCAAGACCAAGTCTCCAACTTCGAATTGACACGCTTTTATTTTCTTATTGTAATAGTGAGCGACTCGTTATTCGTAGGCTGCTGTATGAATCCTAGCTGCGTCACGAGCTTCCTCCAGCAAGTCTAAGTATTCACTAATCTTCTAGGAGTTATCAAGCGGGTCAAAAGCTTTAACCCTAAGACTTGGGAGCCCAATCTCCTCAATCCCGTAGCACAGTTAGAAGGGTATCTGTGAGTTCGATCCTTAGAAATCATCCTGTATCACCATAGGACGGAGGGGAGCTCATCGACCCAGGAGCACCTCGCGTACTCTAGCTTGGTTTTTAGACAGTGGAGTAACGTATGGTTAGTGACTTTTACCTGCACGTTTGCCTGAGGGTATGCTACCGAAGTATAGAGTAATTTGATGCCCACACTGGCACAATACTTGATGATGGGCTTCTCTGAGAATTGGGCTTCGTTGTCGGACACAATGACCTCGAAAATACAAAATCTACTCACTATACTCTAGCGGACGAATTCCAGAGCATTGTGCTCGGTGATCTTGGCCAGCGGGTCGGCTTCAACCCATTCGGTAAAGCAGTCTATATCCACGATAATGAACTTCCTTTATCCGGTCACGATGAAAAATAGACCGAGAATGTTGAACCCCCCTTGCCCAATAGGCCAAGGAGCTTGGAGGGACCTCTACTTCGCTAGCGGCTGGTGGTGGTGATTGCCATGGAGTTGGCAATTCTTGTACTTCTTCACGAACTTCAGAGTGTCCATCCTCATTGTTGACCAGTAATAACCCTGGTGCATGATTTTGAACGCTAGGTTCTTGCCACCAATGTGTGATCCACATATCCCAAGGTAGATTTTACTCAAGGCATAATCGGCCTCCTCAGGAATAAGACGCCAGAGGTACGGAGTAAAGTATCCACGGCGATATGACCAACTGTCGACATTTGGTGTACCAACCGGCCGTCTTCTTGATTCGCAAGGCCTCGTCCATGTTATCTAGCAGAGTTTCGTCTGCCAAATACCTCTAGTATTGCGCCATCTAGCTTTTGGTATCATATACTTGCATTGCTTCCTGTTCCTCTGTGCTAGGCGTGCTCAAGATTTTCCTCATGTGCCTCAAGTACTGATCTAAAATTTTGACCTCCACCGCTCTAACGAGTTGGTTGGCCTATCAGTTCTCAATTTTGGGGACATGAACTAGGTTCAGCTTGTCAAATCTTTGGATGGCGTCCTTCGCCTTAGCCAGGTATTTGTTGAAGAGAGGATTGCATGCCTCGAAACTCCCATTGATCTGGTAAATGACTAGCTCTGAGTCACTGTAGACACCGCCTAACAGAGCACTCTTTGACGAGTTATAATTTAGCTAACAGGGTTTCATACTTGGCAATGTTATTGGTCACTGAAAAATCAAGTTTTAGGGAGTACTTTACCTCAAACCTATTTGGGGTCCTTAGAACCACTTCGATGACGTTGCATGAGTTAGTAGACAAACCATCCACGTTAAAGACTCATTCTGGCTCTTATGCATGGTGATCTATGTCCTCAGTAGAGTGTTCATCAACGATTAAGGTCGTGGTCTCGACGATGAAGTCGGCCAGGGTCTGCCCCTTGACACGTGGAAAACGTTTATTGGGGTTGTGGACTCTCCCAACTCGATGGTGCACTTAACCAAACGTCCAAAAATATTAGGTTTTTAGATGAAACTCTTCATGGCTGGTCAATCAAAATGACCACTTGATGAGCCTAGAAATAGGGTCTCAGCTTTTGAGTTGAGAAGACAACTGTCAAAGCAAGCTTCTCAACACGCGGGTAGCTTGTCTTTGTACGGGTCAACGTCTGACTTATATAGTTTATCGGCCGCTAAGTATCGAAGTATTGGCATATAACGGCAGAGCTAAGAGCCACCTCTGACACTATCAGGTAGAGGTATAATTCTTCTCTGTCTCTCAGTGATGTCAGCAATGGTAGACTTGCCAGGTACTCCTTCAACTCATCGAAGGTGGACTTGCACTCCGCAATCCACTTGAAATCGTTTACTTTGGTTCCCCTCAGAGCCTTTAAGAAAGGCTGATATTTGTCTCTTGATTTAGCCAAGAACCGGGAGAGCGTTGTCAGCCTTCCGGTTAGCCTCTTAACTTCCTTGACGCTCCGTGGCAGAGACATATTTATGAGGGCATTGATCTTCCTGGGGTTTACTTCGATCCCTCGTTGAGAGACAATAAACTCAGAAACTTTCCTGAGGACACTCTGAAGACATACTTTCAAGGATTTAACATCATCTGGTGCGTACGAAGTACCTCAAAGGATTCAGTTGGATCGCGAATATAGTCACTGGTGGTCTTACTTTTGATGAGAATGTCGTTAACATACACCTCCATATTACGGCCGATCTGTTCTCAAATATCTTGTTCATGAGCTTTTGGTAGGTCATGCTCACATTTTTTAGATCGAAAGGCATAATGTTGTAGCAGTAGATGCCTTTGTCGGTCATGAACGAGGGGTGCTCCTTGTCCTCTGGGCTCATCCGAATTTGTTTGTAGCCTAAGTATGCATCCATGAAACTCAGCAGCTAGTGTCTAGAAATTGAGTCTACAAATAATACAATCCTGGCCAAAAGGAAGTTGTCCATTAGGTAGGCTTTGTTGACGTCGGTGAATCGACGCACATTCGCCATTTTCTGTTGCTTTTCTTGATCAGGACGACGTTGAAGAGCCAAACTGGATATTAGACTTCTCTAATGAAGTCGGCATCCAGCAACTTCTTCACCTCTTCATGGATGGCTACGAGTTTCTCCATTAAGTGGTTCCTCCATTTCTGCGCGTAGGCTTACAGCCAAAATTAAGACTAACTTATGAACCATTACTCCGGCTGAAATTTCAGGCATGTCAGCGGGTGTCCACACAAAGATATCAATGTTCTATTTTAAGAATGCTATCAATTCGTCATGCAGGGGTCTAACGAGTGAGACCCTAATCTGTACAACCTCTCTGGGTCTTTCAGATTCAGTGTTATTACGTTAGCGTCATCGCCGGACTGTGCCTACTATAAAGTTGCTTCTTCTTGATGGTCCAATTCTCCTGCCGATCTCCCGTCGCCACTTAGGGCAATCCAGAACATGTAACATGTCCGTCATGTTACCTGGTCACCCAATACTTCACCGATGCCTCATGCTATTAGAAATTTTATTTTTCAATGTGGTACTAAAGTGATGGCTCTGAACGCTGTTAGGCATTGTCGGCCTAGGTTATCGTTATATACATAGGGTAGGTCAACAACTAGGAAGGTGAGTATATGACTCACTATCCTGTGGTACGTGCCCAAGATGACCTCCAACTGTATTGTTCCTTAGACAACCATAGGTGGGTTATCTAGGCCACATAGTGGCCCTTCAGTAGGTTTTAGCATATACTTTTTAAGTTCAAGTTTAAAGAAGGCATCGAGATAAAGCAAATATTTTAAGTTTTCATTATCAACAAAAACTTATTTCAATTTGTAGTACCATCTA